>CAMXCT020003661.1:32394-57926 GCA_947184155.2 Cladocopium goreaui | reverse complement strand
TGAGGTAGTCCATGTCCTTGAACTTGTCCTGGGCAATCAAGCGGTCCCAGGCTTGGGGGAGTATGGACCACCAGTCCAAACCTGTGAAGGAGTAAAGTGGTGCAATCAGTGGCACCGGGTTCTTCTTGATCCTGAAGGCGCTCACCGTCTTCGTCTGCCAGGCTTGGAGCTCCAGTGTTGTCTCTGTGAGCTTGTAACCCCCGGGGCTGGTATGCTGCAGGTCGTTGAACCGAGCGCTGCAGGCAACCTGAAACCTGGCCATGGCGCAGATGTATCTGTCCAGGGTACTCTTGGCTGTCGTTGGGCCAGTGGGATCTGCGCCCGATGCAACCTTTTCCAGAAGCATGATTACTTCTTTGGAAGGCAGCTGGGCTTTACGCTGAGGCTTGATGTTGGTCTCCACCAGGCCTTCTTGGATGGTCTTCCTTTTTGCCTTGAGGCGTTCGAGACTGTCAGGGTCAAGGAGGCCAAACCTGGCCGAGAACCATCTTAGGGTGTTCCATATCCCTTGGAGTTTGTGTGGTGTGATCTCCTGGTCCCTCAGGGTGTTCAGAAGAGATCTAATATCACTTTCTTTCCAAGGAATTGTGTTGAAGCCCAATTTCTGGATGCTCTCAAAGCAAAGGCAATGAATACGCAAGGTCCTGAACCTGGTGTCTCCAAGGAGGTCCAAGTATTCCTGGTGAACATTGTCCCCGTGGACCGCATGGAGGTAAGGGATGTCTTTGGCAAAGGGCAGGAGGAGCCCAATGATCCTTTCTGCCCAGCGGTCTCTGAGGTGGAGCTCTAACTTCCTTTGGGTTGTCGCCGACTCTTCCTTGAGTCGCCCAGGCTTCCAGTGCCGCCATTTGGCCTCCACAATGGCCATTATGGGAGGCCGTGAATGAAAGGCTCGCCATCTCGCCCGGTCCATACTTTCCTGTTGCTGTTGAAGGGGTGTGTGGAAGGCTGAATCTGGTGCACCCGCAATCAAAGTGAAGAGGCTGAAACATGCATCGTAGGTCCTATCTCTTTCTTCTGGGGGCGCTGGTTGTGGCACCCGGTTCATGCAGTCTGCCACAAAGTCTTCCATCCAGGGCGTGGTAGCCACCATCATGGAGTTACTGTGAGCCACGTTCATTGGGTCGATGTCATTGCTGGGGTGGACCCGAGAGGTCCAGGTTCCCCCATCCATGGCCTCCGGATGGTCCGGTGGCACTTGTTGCATGCAGAGCTGCATGAACAACTCCCCTTCCGTTTGTGTGGGGAAGATTCCATGGTCCAGCAGGCTATCTCGCATGTGTTCCGGGAGCCGAACCATTGCCAGGCCAAAAGGTGTTCTACGCACAAGATCGGGTTCCATGATGTCCCGACTCTACTATGGCCAAGCCTGGCCCAAAAGGGTACTGCGGGTGTGCGGAGCACTAACACATGAAAAAGCAAGCTGGAAGAACAACACCGAAAGCCTAGGAAAAACTATCCGGGTTGCAATTGGACAGAACTGAGTGCAAGTCACATGGACATCAGTCACATCAGCGTAATGGGCGGAGCCCGAAAGGATAACAAAAACATCAAACCAAGGTCAAACATGGTAAAACACAGCAATGGTCAAACAGCAGTGTGCTGTAAATGATTCTGAGGCAGCCACATGCAGGTTTCCCTTTTTCACTGTGTGAGCTGGCATCCCAGCGGTCTGGCCCCTGTCTTGGCCCTTGTCGTGGTGCGCAACCAATGATATTCATACAAAAGGAGAATGTGTCTGCAGAACCGAGTGGTGACGTTGGTGCAAGACGCTACCAGGCCACCAGGTCAGTAAAACAGCCCTTCGCAAAAACTCTACTCTCAGGTAGGCCGGACTCTGCTCGCTGCCAGCGCGTTGATCTTCTGCAGGCCCTCGAGGTCAGGGTTGCTCAGCAGGACCGACCAAATGGCGTTGGAGACATTGGCATGGCCATTCTGGCAAGAAAACTTCAAGCGTTGGGTGTGGTCAGGGTCAACTTGCAAGGCCACATCTCGCGGGGCCGCAATCGGCTCCACTCGCTTGTAGTACTCAAGCCTTGACTTCACCCAGCTGTTATACAGCTGTTGGGGTGGCTCATCCAAGATGAGTTGGAGATTGACTTTGACTCCCCTGTGTTCTCCAAGCAATTGGACAAAGCGGGAAGCTCCTTTCCCTTGTCGCCAAAAGCCCTGGCAGGCCTTGCAGACCCATCCTCCACGAGTCACTCCAGCCTCCTTCGTCTTCAGTTCCCATGGACTGATGCTGCTGAGGATGAGCCCGCAATCCGTGCGGCCCCAAAAAGCATGGACTCCCCGGTGGCCGTAGTGCTCCCTCTTGTACTTGGGGCTGCATATGGACACCACGTTCTCCAAGGAGAGCTCTGGGTACTTACCGGTGCCCGAAGCTACCGTAGTCGCCTGCAGAGCCTCCGGTTCCAGCGCAGTCTTCAGGAAGCCATCAATCTCTGCCTGGGAGTAGCCCAGACGGCAATAAAAGCTCTCCGCCTTCTCATGGGGAACCAGGGCAACCCACCATAGCTCACGGTTGCACCGCCAGCCAACTTGCACTTGCACCATGCTGTGGGCCCCCAGAGTGGCTGACAGCGCCTGGAAGACGCCCGGGAGCTGCCTGAAAGCATCCAAGGGCAAGGTGATGCGCTCATCACAAACCGCTCGAAAACGGAGCTGCTCCTTTGTGTCCTGGATGTCCTGCTCGGGCAAGTCCAAGACCACCGCTGGGGTTCTGGCTAAGAAAACCGAGGCAGCCAAAAAGCTGCCGATTTCCTTGTAGAGCAGCTTGATTTCATGTTGTGATTGGGGAAACCGGAGGCCCACACTAGTGAGGAAGGACTTGATCTCTGAAGTCCTCTGCCGGTGTGCCGCCAACTCTGCCATCTTCTTCTGGCGGATGCCTTCCCCATGCCCTCTGCGCATCGGTTTGACGATCAGCGGCATACCACACCAAGCCTGGTAGAGCTCCTTGAACGTCCAGGACTGTCCAAGCATCGTGATCATTGAAGGAAGGTCCCATGATTGCACCCTCCGAACCAGGTGGGTGTCGTCGGTGCCAGAAGCTACCGCCGTCCCCGGAGCCCAGAAGAAGCCAATGATCTTGTCCAAGGCGGGTCGCTTGCCCTCGGAAATCTGTTGCAGGACCACCTGTTCTGTGTAGGTTGTGGGCGTGTAGAAGGAGGTGCCCAGCGGGTTTGTCCTGAGTTCCAAAGCCAAGACCTCAGTCGTGGGTGCCGGTTTCGCCCATGCAGGTGCCGTGAGCGGGCCCTGTCGCAGTTCCCACTCTCCGCCCCAGGCTCGGACTTCACCTTTGTGGTACTGCAAGATGGAGTCAAGGATTGCGTACTTGCGTTCCAGGCTGTCCGGCGGAAGGAGTCAAGGATTGCGTACTTGCGTTCCAGGCTGTCCGGCGGAAGGAGTCGTGCTAACTGGGCCTCTTGGGAAGATATCATCTCCGACCCCGTGGTGTACATGTCGAGTTGCGTCTTGGGGAACTCCGTCATGAGGCGGTCTTGGGAAAGCGGAGGCTTGTTATCCTTGATGAGTTCTTTCATTCGGAGGTAGGGTTGCTTCAGTGCCTCCATGTCAAATTGTTCCGGGCCCTGAGGGCCCATGGCCGGCGCGAAGAGGTTGTTCTGCCATGCTTCTTGCAGGGCCGGTGTCCACAGTGAAAAGGACGCCACTTCAATGGGCTTGAGGGCCTTGCGTCGATCCCTGAACTCTGTGTCCAGTGCCTTGTTGGCGGCTGCCGCTCTCTCCTGTGTGGTTTGGGCCGCCACCAAAGCCTCGTAGGAGGAGGTGAGGCCACTTTCTTCATGTTTTCTTTTGAGGTAGGACCTGAACTGCTGTAGGTCAGCGTGGCGGAGCATCTTGGCACTGACCGGATTCTGGGTTTCCTGTGCACCCTGCTGGATGGCCGTCAGTGTATGCAGCTCATCATCCATCGCCACAGTCTCTTGCTGGTGTTGAATTTCCTTCTTCCTCCGCTTGGCCTCCTGTGCCGCTTCCGTAAGCTCTTCTTCTGGGGTGGCCAGCAAGTCCACCTTGAAACGCATCAGTTCAATGGTCTTGGGGTGGAAGATCACAGCAGTTTGAGTAGAGTCTCGATCATCCATAGTGGGGGGGCGTTCGCCATCTGGATGAAAGATATCGTCCTGCCCAAAAGCCACCACGTGCTGCTGCAGTGTCATGCGCTGGGAGGCAGGAACTTGCTCCGAAAAGCTAACCAGCCCCGTATCGGCGCCCGAAGCTGCCGCAGGGGGAGGTCGGCCAAGATCTCCCACTTCCACAAAGCCTGAGGCCTTAGTAACCTTAGTATCTGTGGGGACCCAAGTCGGTCCCGCCTCAGTGAGCCTAAGTTGCCAGGACTGGCCGGCCACCTCAATCACTGACAAAGGTGTCATTGACAGGTCAACAGGCTGAGAGCCTTGACAAAGCAAACATTTGGATAACTGACCCCACGGTGCATTGCAATCAGAACAGACTAATTGCGGAGAAGTTCCAGGGCCCTTCTCTTTCAAATTCACCATGGATCCCCCACGCTGAGTGGTGTGCCGGAGTTTCAACATCTGTGTGTGGACAGCCTCGCGCTTCGAAATGTGGTAAACCTCTGCGATCTTGACCACCAAGGATGCCGTCCATGGAGAACTGCGGAAAGCATCCAAAAGGGAACGCAGCTCACCATGCGTAATGTCTCTGAAATACTTGGCAGCCGAGTGAGGCAGGGCCGGAATCAAAGGTGCCCAGCCTTCGATGGTGAAGGTCTCTGTGGTCGGATCCATGTGGAGTGTCAACGTCTCCTTCTCTAAGGCCCGTGATGTCTGGGTCTGAATCTTTGCCTCTGCATGAACGAACCCCGACGGGGGTGGCCCACTTGACGATTCCACACTTGTCTCCAGCTTGGGTTCCAAACCCAAGTTTGCCATCACTTTCTCCATCTCATGGAGCTGCGAAGCCAGAGTCTCCCTGGTGATGGCGGGATCATCTTCAATCTCTGTCGTAACCTCGGCCGGCGCAGCCTCGGTCACCTGGGTGGAAAGAACCATGTAATCATCCCCTGCGTCCAACTCCGTCCCAATCAACGAGAAGGAGCCCACGGTGCCAGTCTCGCTAGCCACTGGACTAGAAGCCGCCATGGACAAAACAAAAGGATCGGAGCGTGTTTTTCGAAAGTATTGGATCGCAGGGGGAACAGCTTGAGCCAAAATGGCATTGCCATTTTGGCAACTATATCGTCAACACATTACTTGCTCTCCACAAGTTCCAAGCAAAGAAACAAATGTATGTATGTCTGTCTGTCTGTCTGTCTGTATGTGTGTATGTATGTATGTATGTATGTATGTATGTATGTATGTATGTATGTATGTATGTATGTATGTATGTATGTATGTATGTATGTCATGTATGTATGTATGTATGTATGTATGTATGTATGTATGTATGTATGTATGTATGTATGTATGTATGTATGTATGTATGTATGTATGTATGTATGTATGTATGTATGTTGTATGTATGTTGTATGTATGTATGTATGTATGTATGTATGTATGTATGTATGTATGTATGTATGTATGTATGTATGTATGTATGTATGTATGTATGTACTTTTTTTTTTTTATGTATTTGTATGTTATGTACGTATGTACGTATGTGCGTATGTGCGTATGTGCGTATGTGCGTATGTGCGTATGTGCGTATGTGCGTATGTGCGTATGTGCGTATGTGCGTATGTGCGTATGTACGTATGTACGTACGTACGTACGTACGTACGTATGTATGTATGTATGTTGCAATCATAATCAACCAGCATCCATCACCTCAGACCGCTTTCAACATCGTTCCACCAGCTCTTTCCAGTCCTCAGCCGTTGCCTTTGGAACTCCTCGGGCCGGTTTCAGCTCGAGGAGCACTCGCTGCCTTGGAGAAGGCCCGAAGGGCCGAAGGGGAAGTTCTGGGGACATCTAGCCATCGTTGCCATTTGGTCAAAACATGCCATGTGGGAATCCTCTAACGTATCATGTGATGTGGCCAACCATTTCACAGGGGACATTATGTGGGATATATCTTTGATGGGATATATCAAATTAGCCTGATGATATATGGGGTACGGTCGTCCATGCCCTGCCCAGATTCAACCCCAAAATTGCCAAAATAGAGGCCCAAAGCATTCCCCACTTTCAACCCCAAAATCGGCAAAATAGAGGCCCGGAGCCCTGCCCATATTCAGCCCCAAAATGATCAAAATAGAGGCCCAGAGCCTTGCCCAGATTCAGGCCCAAAATGGCCAAAATTGAGGCCCAGAGCCATGCGGCCCCAAAATTACCAAAATAGAGGCCCGGAGCCTTGCCCAAAATGGAGGCACGAAACACAGCCGCCAAAAACAAGCAAGAATTTAGCAAAAGCGGTTTTGAAGAAAAACGGCGCCATAAGCAAAGCATTAGGCGGTCGCTCTACTGGCCAAGAAGCGCAAAGGGCGTAAAACCAAGAAATGCCAAACACCACCTGCACCAAAACCTCACGATCCCACGCGTGAGGCGTCACGATGCGGGATCGTGAGGTTTTGGTCCCGGTGGGTTGGCGCAATTTCGGGCCAAAGGGCGGTTTGCACGTTTTTGGTTATAAGTAAAATGCTATTGTTTTTGCTACATCGGCAAACCGTACCGCAAGCGAGCAGCCCAAAACGGTGAAAAGCGTCAAGCCTAACAAGCCCAAAAAAGGACAAACAACAGAAGAAACAAAGCAGCCCAAAAAGCGATATTTAAAACAATAGCAGTTTGCTATACTTTGCAACCCGAAAAGCCAAAAATGCCAAAATCTAGGGAAAACCCGCACAGAGACACAGAACGAAAAAGCAAAGGAAAAAAAAACGAAAAACAACCAAAAAGAACGAAAACCAAGCAAACGAAAAAACAAAGAAAAAAAACATTATCAAAGTATGCCATAGGAATCCTTCTCATGGGCATATTAACTTCCATCAGAATACCGATGACCATTCCCCCACATTTTCCAAGTTTGTCATACAACTTTTGACTATGGCACACATGCACACATGGTCTAAGTAGCGAAAATTGGGGCAGGCGGTCAGGAAACAAAATGAGGGGTTTAAAAAGTTCCCAACATGTTTCTTTCTTTAGTTTTACATGGCTTTAACCAACATTTTTGTTGGGTTTTACATGGTTCTACTGCACCAGTCACTCCAAAAGACCAGTATCTCCCCTGAGTCCTCCACGTCAACTGCACCTCAGCGGCGCTGTGCAAGGCATCCCAGGAGGCTTCCCGACCTCAGCACCGATGGGGTATAGTAGGGGTATACTTGTCATATATTTTTCAATATCCCTCAGTATACTTGTCATGCTTACCCCAATTTTTTTTTCTGGGGGTATGTTTTATATATTTGTATATATATTTATATTATATATTATATTATATATATATTATATATATATATTATTATATATATTATATATATTATATATATATATTATATAATTCTTAATCATCACCCATATTGGTTGTGGGCTTGGCATCCCAACCGCACTTCTGGCAGCTCCAGGTAAGGCCCTCCGGCCGCGCTTCTATCTTGTGGCCAGAGGGCAGCACCTGGATACCATTGCCATCCCTCCAACTGACATGAAAATGTTGGAAAACGACTTTCCAAATAGACTGATTCTTAGCGTCTGTGTTTGGGGGGGTATCTGTTATCATCGATCATTATCGTTATGGTGACTCGATTTACTTGTCACAATGGCATAATGAACAGCATACACCGGTGGATTGCATGTGCACTCACTGGTAATCTGAAGCTGTGACCGAACCCAGGGCACCGCAAGCATCACAGGGCCTTTGCAGATATCAGTTTTACCTACTGACCACTGGCTTCAAAAGACGATCATATTTCGACCTCCTGTGCAACCGTAAGTCTCGTCAAGTCTCCAGCCAGTTCCTCAAAAAATAGGTGTTTGCAAACACGTCCGGTAATGTAAGTAAGATAGATCTCCAAAAAAAATAAGAAAAACATGTCTGCCATTTCTTTTAAGTACTTCATCTACAAACGGGCCGCTTTCCAGCCGCTATCAGAGCAACCCAAAGCTGTCCGAGGTGGCAGCAACGCTCGACACTGGTCAGGACCTTAGCATCTTCACTTCGCGCCAGTGGGACTGAAAAAATGCCTTCCATCCAGAGTCTGAGAAGGGATGTCATTACATTTGTGTGTATAATATACATATATATATATATATATATAGTTCTTTATATATATTTATATCTCTCTCTCTCTCTCTCCCGATCTGATTATGTATATATGTAGGAATTGATTCACTTTGTAATTTAATGAATTTATTTATAAACTTTCTTCAATATGTGTACATATGAGAGAGAGAAAGAGGGGTAAAGTGGAGTCTTTTTCCTCATCGCAGGCAAGAGCCATGGTAGGCATCTCATGACTAGCGACCTCACAGAGCTCCGACGTCTTCAGGGCGTGGCCAAGCGGATCTTCACACCGCACATCGTTACATCTGTTGGAACATCAGGGCTGACCAGATGGACAGGGCGACTATATCAAGATAAGATCAACGAATAGCCAGTGTCGTGGCTTCTGGGACTCCTCTGCCACTCCTCCAGCTGAGCCCGTATCTTCAAGTAGTGCGGCATAGATGCATGTTCCTCTCGCCCTGCAGGGACTGGCAGCGTGGCGCAATAGTGTCAAACATGCGAAACTCACCCAGCATTTCAACATAGCATCGTGCACATTGAATGGATCATTCAAATAGAAACCGAAAATCTGATACCCCGCATGACCTTATCAATCATATCCTGCAGTAAGCTACTTCCCCCAAACAAAAAAACGTCTCAAGTCCGAACATCCTGCTGCTTCACGGAAGGCTTCTAGCACCACCCAGCGTGATGCATCCGTCGTGTTCTGCCACAGGTGGAACCGCGCCGTCTTCAACTCCAGGTGTTCAACGGCCGCGGCTTCCTCAGTCAAGCCTTGTGCGAAGGCCACCACGTGCTGCGGCAAAATGTCGAAGAACACAGCGTAGTACAAGGCATCCTCCAAAATGCTGGAGGATGCATATATATATATACATATCATAGTATAGTTTAGGTTAATTAGTATAATTTAGTAATATATCATGGGGATGCAATATGATGTACTGGGATAATGGAGCTCCTTGATGCAATATGGGGTAGTGGGATAATAATGGAGATAGAATAATATAATATAACGGGCTATGCAACCAACTTGATATGGATGTGTCTGAAAATTGGACATACCTCCAAATGGCAATTTTTGTAGGAAAAAAAATATGATTAACACTGCAGTCACTGGATTTTGGGGATACCCTTTGCTCAAACAGGCTTCTGGTCCTCACTCTACAATTTTCCCCGCGAAAAAAGTATCCCTTGTGTGTATGTTGTACCCATGCCTTGGCCACTCGTCGACTTATAGCAATTAAGTCCCTGTGAATGTTACAGATATGATATATAATATATGTATTATATATATATCTGGTTGGTGGTTTCAACCCCTCTGAAAAATATGAGTTCGTCAGTTGTAAATGATTATTCCCAGCATATGGGAAAATAAAATCCATGTTCCAAACCACCAACCAGATATAATTATGTTGTAAAACGAAATGTCTGCAGGACTCCATGTTTGTTTCCGGCGTCCTCCATGGGTCCAACGAAGTCGTCTCCACTGAGCCAGTGTCCACTGGCAGAGGCCGTCGCCGTGGGCGAAGGAAACGCTCGCTGGAAGATTTCGGACTTCAGGGGCTTCAAAGTCATCGGAAGATCAAGCGGCCTCAGATCCAAACTGCCCATGTTTTCCTTGTTGCTGATGCACTGATGGTTGTTAAAGTATGTTAAAGTTCTTAAGCCACGCAGGTTGGGGATGCCAAGAGTTCAACAAAAATTCTATGCTCAAAGCCCATCATTCCATATCATTCCATATCATTCCTATCCAAGCATATCATCATATCCAAGCCACCCTTCATGAGGTACATCCCGGTGATAGTCACAGAGAATCCAGGTTGTAGGATCCTCTCTGGACTGGAGCACTTCAGTGTGGAGTCCCATATCTGAGCTCCTCCTAACCACGAGGCCAAGGATCTCAGAGACCCCACCTGACGTCACCTTGACCCAGGTGAGGCTCAAATAAAGTCTCGAAAGGAAGTCATCTGCCATTGCGGCTGGGGTAGACTATAGAGGGACTTCATGAAACATGATGCTCTTTAGGTGGGGCCTTGGTGAAACTTCGTGTACCAAGGTCCGGACTAGACTTAGCACGTAAGTGCTTCTTAGATCTTGAGCTCACATGCCCGAGGACATGAAGATGAAGCAAGTGCTGACAATTGATATTGATCGTCATCATCAGCAGCAGCATCACCACCATCACCATCACCATCATAATCATAATCAATCATTCCGGTTGAGTATATATATATATGTGTATATATATGTATGTGTATATATAATTATATATATATACATACTTGAAAGAACCCAAACATTGAACCAACCAACCGACCAAACAGTTGTTGCTAGGCCTTCGAACTGCGACAGCGGACGCAAAGACATTGGAAGCCCCGGTCTTGAAGGAGGAAGGTTCGTCGCACGTCCGCACCCATCCACCTCCAATCAGCTCCCTTGTCACGAGATGTTGGCAGTAAACACTGGGTCTACCCTCCAGTAAACTGTGATAGCTATGGAAATCATGGAAAAGCACAGTGTTTTGCTGGTAAATATTCTATAAATGGGCCATTTTCATTTTCCATAGCCCTGTTCGTTTACCAAAGGGCATTGACTGTCAACTACTTTACCGCAGCCACAGAGGCAGAAATGTCAAACGCGTGGATCTTGAGCGTCGAAAATGGACATATTGAGACGGGTGTCAGGCCATAGCACCTATGAATGCTGAAAAAATCATGGAAAAGTTCCAAAGATCTGATCTGGGACCCCAAAATCCAGCCAAACTGGTCCAACGGTCTGCTCCGACGAGAAGAATGAATTCTGAATTTGCAGCGCCCCAAATGTTGGGACACTCTTCACCACAGGACTCAGCATCTGGCCAAAGACCGGTGTCTTGCAAGTACCAACTGCCTGCATCGGAGATCATGTCTGCAGAGGCGAAACTTAGGGGGAACAACGGGAACAACTGCCTTCCAACCCAGATCTTGGGATATCCCAGGAGCAACCTTCCTCCATCTCTTTTCGCCCTCAGTCAGAACCCCCATGGCTTCAGTCCCTTCGGACGCAAGTGCATCCAAGAATTCCACACAGGCAACTTGGCAGCCAGCAATGTCAGCTGAGTCCAAAGATACTTGGAGCAGAGCTGCATCACTAGCCGTTCCAGATGCTAGGTATAAAACTTGCTGCCAAAGATTTCTCCTATGACAGGCGCTGACTGCATTGGTCACTGCTACGGTGTCCAGGATGATGCGAGATGCCGCCGCATCCATGAGCAAATCCATGGCCTCAAATGGCCTTCCCGCCACTGCACATGAAGCCAAGGCTGCGCCAAAGCTCAATATGTCGGGCTGAAGGTTACGGAAGTCCAAGCCCATGCTGCCACCCTGCAGCAACTGGATGGATTGAAGCCAAAGGCCTTCATGGCTACACAGACTCAAAATTGTGTTGCACGTCACCACATCCACTTGCAGCCTGTGCTTGGCGACGGCTTGCCGTGCAAAGTTCAAAGCTCGGTCCGTCACGTGGCTGGAACTGCAGGCAGTGAGAGCTGCATTCAGTTCCACCGGACCCAGAGCTAAGCTGGCCGAGGTTTCAGCCAATCCCAGCGCCAGACTCCAGCTGCGGCCCCTTTCGCATGCACCCAATGCGGCCCCACAGGTCACTGAATTTGGTTGGGTGCCAAAATCCACCAAGTTGTTGTAGAGGTGTACAGCTCGTTCCCAAGCTGCCGCAACCCCATAAGCACTGATGCAGGCACTCAAAGTCACCACAGATACCATTTTGGGATGGGATTTCACCAGACAGGCCAGCTGCCACTGTGCGCATCTCCATTGGTACCCCTTTCCATAGGCACTCAACATGGCATTGAAAGTCACAGCATCTTCAGTTACACCAAAGCAGCTGAGCCCTGTGGCCAGCATGTTTTGTGCATGTCTCCATTCCCCGTTCTTCTCAAAGATCGTCATCAACGAATTGCATGAAATAAGATTGGACTTCAGGCCTTCTGCCCGCATCGATTGAAAGAGAATTTCCCCGCTGCGCCAGAGACCCACACAATCCTCGCTGCCAAAACCACCAAGAACTGCATTGACAGACACATCATTCTTCCACGAACAGTCACCAGAGTCAGCCAGCAGCGATGTGGCACTGATCCACTTGCCAGCCTTGCCACAAGCGCTCAACACGGCATTGCCCAGAATCGTCTCGGGCATCAGGCGCCTGCAGGGCAACAGCTGCAGCCCTTCCAAGGCGATCCGCCAAGCAGCAGCAGCAGCCTTTTCGCAAGCACTGAACAGGGCACAGTAGGTGAAGGAGTTGGGCGCATCTGCAGGGATGGCATCCCCAAAAATCCCCGTGGCATACAGGGATGACCTCTCCTAAATGACATCTAAATGACCTCCCCAATGATGACTGGCCCCTTAAGACAGGGTCATTTAGGACTGGCCTTGCCCAAGGATATCTTAAAATCAACATTGGATGTCTAAATCTTACCCAATGATTTTAAGATATTTTAACCCCTGTTTGATGACTGGCCTTGCCCAAGGCCGCTGGTCACCGACAACGCCAGCTTCCAGCGCAATGGCACTCCCAAGGCGTTGATGCTGGTGCTCCAAGAAATGATGTCCACTGACATTGGCGTGGCGCCTCAACATATGGGATCTGGCATGGCTACAATGAAATCTTCTGCCGCATTTGAAGATCTGTTTTGACTATCTTATCAGTAATCTTATCCGTTTATGTCTTGGAAATATTTCAGGATACAAAAGGTGAATTGTGTAGTTGCGACAGGGTGCTCATTGCTTGATATCATATTTGTGAGGCAAGGTGCACATCAGCCGCACTAAGTCAAAGCACTTCTGCCATTCAGCTTCCCTTTGACAGCTGCTCAGCACTGTATTGCAGGTGATAATCTCCATCTTCACCCCAAACTTCTCAGCTTCTCCCAGCAATTCGACTGCATTCTGCCATCTTCCCACCCTCTCCTGGATCCTGACCTCAGTTCCCCATGCCACGACGTCGCGCTCCAAAGCACAGCAGCTTCCCACCAGCTGCAGCTGTAACGCCAGCGGCCAGCAGCCGCTGCTGGCCGCGCTGCTTGCAGCGTTGCAGCTGTAGCGACTGGGCCGCACGCTGGCGAAGAGCTGCTGTGCCAGCAGCAAGGCCTTCAGCCATGATGCAGCCACGCGGCCCAGCGCGGTGATGCCGGCATTGAAGACGGCCTCGAGCCGGGGAGAAGGGGCAGCATCTTGGCACTGGCACTAGAATGACATTATATTTATACGGGCACACACACACACACACTCTCTCTCTCTCTCTCTCTCATCTCCATAAATTTCCCCGAGCATCAAAACCATCAAAACTACCCAAAGCGTTCAAAAAGCAGCATGTTTTGCTTAAAAAGATCGATCCTTCATGATCTTTCAGCCGCCAGGGCACTGCATCTGGCTGAACGTTGTTTGGCTGCAGCTGGCCCACAGACTCGACAGCTTCACGCCAGCGACTGCGCCGCCCCAAGGAGGAGATGGAACTGGTTGCTGCCTTCAGCGTCTCCCACGGAGTCTTGGAAAGGAACCTTCCGGTTTCACAGCTTTGCTTTTGTCCATACGAGTCCATAGAAGGGAAGGTTGGCATGTGTATCCAATGCAAAATATAGTATACATTACAAATATATATATGTATGTATGTATGTATGTATGTATGTATGTATGTATGTATGTATGTATGTATGTATGTATGTATGTATGTATGTATGTATGTATGTATGTATGTATGTATGTATGTATGTATGTATGTATGTATGTATGTATGTATGTATGTATGTATGTATGTATGTATGTATGTATGTATGTATGTATGTATGTATGTATGTATGTATGTATGTATGTATGTATGTATGTATGTATGTATGTATGTATGTATGTATGTATGTATGTATGTATGTATGTATGTATGTATGTATGTATGTATGTATGTATGTATGTATGTATGTATGTATGTATGTATGTATGTATGTATGTATGTATGTATGTATGTATGTATGTATGTATGTATGTATGTATGTATGTATGTATGTTATATATATATGCGCATATCGATCAGGCATCTATGCCTTCACCCACGCAAACCTGTCAGTACAGTTATGCTTGTCGTGTCACGAGCCACAAAAAATGGAAAATGACCCCTGAAATTTTTCTGGAAGACGTCTTTCTTCATTTGGCAAATTGGGAATGTCCATGTAGGCTAGTAACGGCTAGTAGTTGCAAGAAAGAAGGGAATGTTATAAACAGCCAGAGCAACGCAGCCAGCGGCATTCGGCAGCCAAAGTCAGGGACAGCTGCCAGGGTCAAACTGCCACCATGTCGCCCCGCCGGCTCTGCCAGCTGAGCTTTTCCATGACATTTGGAGGGCACGAAACAAACTGCACCTCGCAGCTTTCAGGTCTTGAGCCGAAAAAAGATTGTTCAAATTCAACCGCAAGACCATGTAGCGTAAAGTGCCTAATCCACTCCCCCTGATACTAAATACCGACTCTATATGAATAGATGCAGTATTAAAGCAAAGTTTCTGGGCATGTTTTCACCTTTAGGGTGATATGACTATACACTTCTGCCAAGCTATTTGGGCCATGATTTGTGATGCTGATTTTGATGATCTTGGATTTTGGTGCTGGTCTTTGTGCATGCAAGGCGGAATGCCTGAATTTCCAGGCACTCTAGCAACAAGCCAGCTGGCTCTGCTTGTAGGTACGGGAAGTGATCATCCCACTAGGACTCAGATGGGGCAATGGCCTGTTGGCCCCCCAAGCCTCACTCAGAGTTTTGAGTTTGCCATCTCAGCCATGCCATCGTCATGGCTGTGCCCATCGCCCCCAGTAGCACTGGCACTGCTGCCAACCACCACAAGGGTGGTGCAAATTCCGCCCTGGTCCAGTGGACCAAGGCGCGCGCCACGGGGGACAGCAGCCGGATGTGTCCTCCCAGCATCCGAACTCGCCAGGTGACCCAGGCCTCCTGTGCCGTGGTCAACTGCAACGCGAGCGGCTGCTGAAGGTGCCCTGAGGCGCCATCCGGTGGATCCCCCAGCAGGGCGAAGCGCAACATGCTCTCGATGCGGCGCTGTTCCGGAAAATGGAGGGCTTCCAACAAGCCACGGGTGTAGCCCAGGGAGTGTAGCACACCCAACAAGTTGGCACCACCCATGCGCGTGGCTACCACAAAATCTGCCACATCCTTCCTGGGCATGAGGTCATGGGATGGGATGCCATCGATGTGGTCGAATGACATCCGAGGATCGAGCTATATAACAACCTTTTATACCTCTTGTGGATTCTTGTGGATGTTTGTTGCCTTGCCTGATTCCCATCAGTGCAAAAAATGCCGCCACGACCAAATCTCAAATTATTATCCCATGGCCAGATTCAATGAAATGGTGTCCGGCAAGTGCCCTTGTGCAGCTGATATGACCTCTTTCAATGAGACCCCGGATCCGCCAAAGACGAACCACGGGGACAGGATCAGCGGCAGGAAGCGATGCAGTGCTCCCGCAAAGCGCGTCCCAAGCTCCTTCATCTGCTGGGAATCTTTGGCGCAACACGCCTTGGGCGCGACCAACCGTCCTCTTCAAGGTGACCCCAGGTCGGAACATCTGATCATTGGGTACGATGATTGAAATTTAGATCCAATACTCAACTGGTGCTGTTAAGGGGGTACGTAACAGTAGGGTGCAGGGATTGCCGTGTATTCACTCCCAATCAAAAGTAGGAACGATCAAAATGCACAGGCAACGGTTCAAATGAAGCCACTGCTGGGGAATCTTGGGGATGGGTGTGAAATATGGTTGACATGGCGATTCGGAAGAAAAAACATCTTGAAATATCTTGAAATGTGGTCCCTTTGAGTCACACGCTGAGCCCAGCTGCCTTCCAATACCTGCAAAAGTTCAACCGCACGTTGTGATCTCCTTCACAAAGGTCGTAGTAGAGGCCATGGTCCAAAAGCACCAGTTGCGGATGCAGCTTTCCGTTGATCTCAATTGCCTGCCACGGCCATCCACTTGGATCGCAGTGGGAACTCAACAATGGGTGGGATATCCCAAAATTGTACATCCTCACGGTGGAAAATTATGAGGGCAAATTTTCTATGGAGCCTCTTGATTCCGGTGGTGCACCTCTCTCCCCACCAGGGAGCCTTGAAGTAAATATTCCCTGCGTGTGGATCCGCATGTACCCTGCCATGAACGAAGATCATCTCAGCAAAGGTGTCACAAATCAGCTGAGCACATTCCGCCACATCCAGCCCTGCATCTCGCAAGCCTTGTGGATCATTGGCCTGGAATGAATGATGAATGATGTCTGAATCCAACATAATTGGCAGAAACCATTTTATATATGTTCGAAAGTCATAGCTTGGAAAAGGAGTTGGAAAGATCCAAACTTCCAAATCATGTCTTTTCCCTTTTCGGTTTCCTCCATCATTTCCTGACATGTCCCCATGTTTTTTCATGTCAGAAAATAGGCCTCGCCTTCAGCAAGCCATCCAGGTACTCCATGACGATGACGCGGGAAGATGAAAGCTCCTGGTCGATGGCGATGTGATGCAAATCATTGAGGAAGTAAAGAAAACTGTTTATACATGTTGAAATTATAAATATTTATATACTGTATATATATATATAATCAGTATCAAATTACATAAATATAAGAAGCATAGTTACTGTCACTCTTCTTTTTGTTATCATTCATCATTTAGTAGCCGTAGCCATTACCAGTTCATCTTGGTAACAACCTCTGTTTCCCCGTTCCAGTGGGATGGGCTCCTTGAAGACCTTTGGCACATAGATATGTGGTGCTCGATGCTTCAACTGCCTGGCCGTTTCCTCGCCGTTGCAGGCCTCCAATGTGAAGTCCAGCTCGCGGGTCAAATTTTGTTCGAAATCCTGGAGAAGAAATTGGGAGATGTGTACAATTTGAATAGATGATTGGTGAATATAAAATATGGTTATTAAATGTTATTAAGAGATATTTCAAGAATTTGCAATTTCTGACTACCATCTGTTGAGCTCCTCTGGTTACAATGGTTTTCTGATTGGGGTGTCATTTTTCTGTGCGCGATCTGTAGGCCACCAAGGGCTGTCCTCAACCACCCACATGAGATCATAGCCGGCAGCCATCTGCTTGATCACTGCACCCATGCTTTTGAAAACTGCAAAGTCAGAGGACATTTCCTTTCGAAGCTCTGGGTATTGGACCTTCCTTAGGCAAAATCAAACGAAACATTCTGCACTAGTGGACTCAAAGGACATGGCTTGGAGCGCTTGGCACATATCCGCTTGGCGCTGGCATGAGAATAGCGAGCCATTAGTTGGGGTTTGCTACTCACTACCTCTGCCATCGCCATTGGTTTTGGGCACACTATCAAACATAGCCTGTTTGCTGGTTACATGCCCCATATTCATTTGTTATATCAGTTCTATCTTAACATGTTTGCTCATTCACCGGTCACATTCCAAGTCTCTACCGTTTTTTGGCTGCCAGCCTTGGTATCCCTGGGTATCCCTTGGTGCCAGGTTTCACAGCCACCTTGGTGCCATCCTTCAGCACCGCTCGATGCACCTGCGCCAACGACGCCGAGGCGATGGGCTCCTCCTCGATGCTCTGCAAATCATAGCGGGCGTCCAATGGCGCAGCAGGCCAGGCACCGAGAGACATGGACTCCTTGAGAGCCTCCTAGGTCTGATACAGTGGATGGAAGAATCCGAATCACCACCTATCAAACATCCCATTATCATCTGTAGGGTTTCAACCATCCAAGGTGGTGCAGGAGTTCTTCCATCCACAGTAGGTCTGAAAGGACAAAGATCTCTCAGCTATTCAGGGGTTCCATAGTCATGGGGGCACCCCAATTGCTGGATCATCCCATCATCCCATAGGTCAATGGATGGCTCCCCCATTTTGGTCGTCACCCAATATGGTACTGATAGGTTCATGATGGTCAATGATGCTTAATGGATGATTATTCATAACCATTATTGAATGAAGATTAGTCAGAAACCCAGTATCCGAATCTGAACCCGGGATTAATATACCCAACTTTGAATTATTCCTTCCGGGATATTACCCCAGAGTCCGACAACCCATTATCAATGGTTAATGATTATCATTGATTATCAAACCATACTGGATAATGATCATTATCAATGTTACCCTCTGGTAATTTAACATAGCTATTGAAAATGACCATATATAGTGGATTTTCCCATGAAAAATGGTGGATCTTTCCATAGCTATGTTAGTTTACCAGAGGGTATCGGTTAATATCCACGGTATATCAATGATAATCATAAATGTTTGATTAACCATTAACCATTGATATACCAATATATCATTGGTTATTATCAATGTTATCCATGGTATATCAATGGTATCAATGGTTAATGGTTCCCCATCCCATCCCCAGTCTCCGCCACGTCGTTGATGGATTTGTGCGGTGCGTGATCCGTGAACTTCGCCAAGGCGTCGGTGTAGGCCTTGGGCACCCCACGTTCCCCGGTGCCGCCGCGAATGGAGGCGATGAACTGCGCGGCCTTGACGTACAGGCCGCGGTTCGTGTTGGCCACCTGGGGGGAATGGATTATGATGGTTTTAATGGGACTTTAACGGGATTTTAATGGGATGTTAATAGACTTTTAGTGGGATTTTCATGGAATTTCATGGGACTTTCATGGGATTTAAACCTCTGCAAAAGTGGCTTGCTGGAAAATCCACCAGTTCCATGATTTTTGCAGCTATGAACCTCCATTTATGGCGGATGTTTCATTGCTACGTCTGATTACCAGCAGGTAACCATGAAAAATTGTTTTAAAATGGGAGATCATGGGAAACTCTTATTGGGATATGTGTGGATGTGTGTGTCTGTGTGTCTGTCTGTCTGTATGCATGCATGTATGCATGCATGAATGCATGAATCTATGAATCTATGAATCTATGCATGTATGAATCTATGAATGCATGAATCTATGAATGCATGAATGCATGAATGCATGAATGCATGCATGCATGCCTGCCTGTCTGTGTGTATGTCTGTATGTCTGTATGTCTGTCTGTCTGTATGTACGTACGTACGTACGTACGTATGTATGTGTGTGTACGTACGTACGTATGTATGTGTGTCGTTCGTACATACGTACGTACGTACGTACGTTACGTACGTACATACGTATGCATGTATGCATGCATGCATGTATGTGTGCAGTTAAAAGATGTTAAAAGATTAAATAAACTGTTTGGTCAAGTTTGGTCATCTAAAAATGTGCGAACTGGTGTAGATGGCCCATTTAGTTCCATGATTTACCCATTAAACATTGCGATTTTCCTATGTCAATCAATGGCTAGTGTTGTTTGTCGAAAACTGGTAGTGGCGATTTATTCAGATCTTTGGTTGGAAATTAATGTTTCTTCGAGACATGCCTGGACACAACGCTCCGCACCACGAAGGTGACATTCTGACAAGACCTGCTTGTATTCGGCGGTGTTCTCCTCTAAGTTGGAGAGGCTGTTGATGTAATCCTGCTTTTGTTCGTTGAATTGCATCATGGCGACCTCAAGCGCAACACATGGAGACATCAATCATTGCTCATGCTTTCAACAACTTGAAAGATACTGTACCCCTCCGGATCAGTGGATCTCAGATGATACCATTTTCAAGAACGTCAATGGATCTAAAAGCTTTAAAACTTTTCCCAGTTCATCACATCTTATCACATCTCATCACATCTCATCACATCTTATCACATCCACATCTCCCATCATCTCCCGTCATCGCCATGGCTTCCGCTGAGTCGCGGTGCTTCTGACGCCTCCCATCATCAGATCCGGCGCCGGCATCACCGGGTCCAGGCGTCGCCGCTTCGCCGCCTCCGACTCCGTGGACGACGCCATGGCGCGGCGTCGCGATAGGCGACGGATGGGAGGCCTGACACTAAGGGGTTCCCTCTAGATATGCAAAATGTATCTGGTCCTGCATATCAGTATATATGTAAAATAGATTATATATACGTATAAATATATATACATAAATCTGTCTGTGTGCGCACGTACATATGCGGTAGATCCTATGTAATCTCCACTGCTCGTACAATCAAATGATGCACATGAGTAAACGCAACCGATGGCCCAGAAATACTGAGTGAAAATCAATGATCTACTTAATGAGCAAAATGTCACTCACAACAATTCCTTCGAAATTCTATGGATAGCCATCGGGAATTCCGAACAAAATTTGGACAACCATGGGAATGCTTGCCTTTAGATTGGGACCACAAACAGGTCCAAGAATCAACGCTGACTCATGTGCATGTCCAACAGCTACTAGTCGAAGCTGGCCGTAGCGAGGTGATGGCTGTTGATGTCAAAGTCACTGGAGCTCCAAAGTGTATGTTTTAATCGGTTAAATATAGTTTGCATTCATTTGTGAAAAT
Organism: Cladocopium goreaui; assembly: GCA_947184155.2. NCBI lineage: Eukaryota > Dinophyceae > Suessiales > Symbiodiniaceae > Cladocopium > Cladocopium goreaui. The sequence goes on along the minus strand of CAMXCT020003661.1, from coordinate 37,268 downwards.
GGCCAATGCCCCATTTTGACCCATACTCAACCTTTCCGGCATCGATCAACATCAAAGAAATGTACTTAGTAAAAAGCAAGCAGACTTGTTGGTAGCAAGTTATGGTGCAGTTTGATGGTAAATTTCTGTTCCTCCCATCCTTCTCAGCCTGGCACTGGCCATGCCCAAAGTGTCTCCGCGCCTAGAGACTCCCCTGCAGCAATGCTCCGGCACGCCGTGCCCTCAATGATGCCACTTTCAGCATCAACACCTGGGACGTTACAACATGTGCCCCTTTTCAAAAGATAATCGTATCTCACGTAATCATATATGATCATATATGCATATACACTTGTCAGTGAGTATGCATCGTGCATCCATGCATGTATGCATCGATCTATCGATCTATCGTTCTATCTATCTATCTATGTATCTATCTATCTACCCAACTATCTGTCTACCTATCTACCTATGTATGTATGTATCTGTGTATTTATGTACCTATGTAGCTGTGTAAATACCTGCATTCTTCGCATGTATCTATCTGTATTTTGTTTATGTATCTGTGTGAAACTGCATCTATCTGTACATATAAACATGAATGAATGTATGTATGTAATGTAATGTAGTGTAATGTAATGTAATGCAATGTAATGTAAGGTAATGTAATGTAATGTATGTAATGTATGTAATGTATGTAATGTAAGTGATGTATGTCATGTATGTAATGTATGTAATGTAATGTATGTAATGTATGTGATGTATGTGATGTATGTAATGTATGTAATGTATGCAATGTAATGTATGTATTGTATGCAATGTATATATATATATATGTATGTGTGTGTATGTATCTATGTATGTATGTATGCATGTATGTCTGTATGTATGTGTGTATGTATGTATGTGCGTATGTAAATGTATATGTAAATGTAAATGTATATGTATATTCATGTGTATGTATGTACATGTATGTATATGTATGTATATGTATGTATATGTATGCATTTGTATGTATATGTATGTATATGTATGTCTATGTATGTATATGTATGTCTATGTATGTATATGTATATGTATATGTATATGTGTATGTGTGTATGTATGTATGTATGTATGCATGTATGTATGTATGTATGTATGTATGCATGTACGTACGTACGAACGTCCGTACGTATGTATGTATGTATGTATGTATGTAATGTATTTCTTATCTATCTATCTATCTATCTATCCATCTATCTATCTATGTATTTAGGTAGGTATGTATGTATGTATGTATGCATGTGTGTATGTGTATGTATGTACGTACGTATGTATGCATGTATGTATGTATGTATGTCTCTATCTATGTATCTTTCTATGTATTTATCTTTCTATCTATCTGTATGTATGTTTCTGTATGTCTGTATTTCTGTATTTCTGTGTTTCTGTATTTCTGTAATTCTGTATTTCTGTACGTACGTACGTATGTATCTGTATGTACCTGTATGTACCTGTATGTATCTGTATGTATCTGTATGTATCTGTATGTATCTGTATGTATCTGTATGTATCTGTATGTATCTGCATGTATCTGTATGTATCTGTATGTATCTGTATGTATCTGTATGTATCTGTATGTATCTGTATGTATCTGTAAAATCTGTGTGTATCTGGGTGTATCTGTATGAATCTGTATGTATCTGTATGTATCTGTATGTATCTGTATGTATGTATCTGTATGAATCTGTATGTATCTGTACGTACGTGCGTGCCTGCGTGCGTGCATGCGAGTGCACGCAGGTAGGTAGGTAGGTAGGTAGGTAGGTAGATAGGTAGGTAGGTAGGTAGGTTAGGTAGGTAGGTAGGCAGGCAGGTAGGTAGGTAGGTGTAGGTAGGCAATCGTAGGTAATCGTAGGTAACCGTAGGTAATCGCAGGTAAGCGTAGGGAATCGCAGGTAATCGTAGGTAATCGTAGGTAATCGTAGGTAATCGTAGGTAATCGTAGGTAATCGTAGGTAATCGTAGGTAATCGTAGGTAATCGTAGGTAATCGAAGGTAATCGTAGGTAATCGTAGGTAATCGTAGGTAGGTCGGCAGGCAGGCAGGCAGGCAGGTAGGTAGGTAGCTGGGTATGTATGCACAGGCTGCACAGGTTACATATGCAATCATACACACATGTAATGAATTTAATTTAGGGATATAACTTTTGTAATGACAATCGATCGTCTATTCATGGGATGATTCTCTAAAGACAATTTTTTGCAACTCAAAGTTCAAGAAAAAAATACATTACAGAAATGCGGAGTGGAGAACCTCAAGGGCGACGCATGAAATTGGACTTCATATCTTTCAAGCAGAAAGGTTTCCAGTGCTAGGTTGCCAAAGCTCCGGACGGATGGAAAGATTCGGAGCGCAAGAATGGGACACCTGCCCATCTGCCGCATCACGGGAATGCACATGGACCAGTCGTACTGGAATGTGAACCTGTCGGACCTGTCGCTTCTTACACTGACTATAACATTTAATAACATCTATATACAGACATATATATACATATATATATATATATACATCACTCTGTATGGTCCCAAAATTACCAGATAATGATCATAAAGAATCTTTTTTGACGTTCTTCAGTCCAAACCTTCTGGTGACCAAGCGGGTCCGGTCCCTGCCCCCGTCACCTTGCATGCCACTGGCGCCAGGGCGTTGTCGTAGGCGTTCAGATTCCAGACCCGGATCACCTCCTTTGGCTGGTTATTCTTCGCAGCTTCAACGGCTTTAGAAGACAAACCAAACTTGTCAGTAAACCTCCTTACCCTTTGGTCCATTTGGATCCATTTGGTAGTCAAAAGCATCACAATGAAAAACCAGCCATCTGTAGGTGATTCTCCCAGTCAAACCTGCCATTTATGGGGTGTTCGTGGCCTCTACCTCCGGCAGTTCCAGCTCCCATCCCTCACGATGCAAGGCCGCCAAGACCTGGGAAATCTGATGCCTCGTGTGTGCTAAGAATAAATATTTATGATGTGGAAGATAGGCAAGGGGATACTTGGAATATGTATATATATATATACATATATGGTCAGTCTGTCTAATCCCATATTGGCTATATAAGGCTATATTATCGAAGGAAGTTTAGAAGTCAAACTTCCGACAATATGGACAGATGAAAAGCAGAGTAGGGCAGAGGCAGAGAGAAGAGAAAGATTACAAGAGAGAAGAGTAGAAGAGAAAGAGTCAGAAGAAAGAAGATGCAGATGCGCGAAAAGGTAGGAAAGTCGCGAAACACTGTGTTTTTCCAATGATTTGGGGCTCCGGAGGGTCGAAAAGTAGGCTCGCTAAAGCGGCGGGTGCGGAGCCAGCTGGCCAGATGAGAGATGAAAAATTGCACGCCGTTGTGGCGCGAAGCACATTTCCAAGTCAAAATGTACAAAACACACCAGCGTCGGACCACTTTTGGCAGTTGAGATGTCGAAACAATGCACGCCGTTGTGGCGCGAAGCACATTTCGAAGCCATAATGTACAAAGCACACCATTGTCGGACCGCTTTTGGAGGTTCAGATGTCGAAAAAGTGCACGCCGTTGTGGCGCGACGCGCATTTCGAAGTCAAAATGTTAAAAACACCAGGGGTTCGGACCGCTTTTGGAGGTTCAGATGTCGCTTCGTGGGCAGGCGCAAGGGATTGTGCACCTTGTCAAAAGTGAGCAAAGCGTGAGGGTTTTGTAGCATTTTCAACTAACATAGACCCGGGCAAGCCGGCGGCGGAAGTTTCCCAAACATAAATGACCTATAGTTCAAAGACACCCTGTCCCGACCGTGTCCTTCCCTCGACACTCCACACCTCACACTGCACACTGCACTGCACTTTCGCACTCCAAACTTCAAACTTCACACTCCACACTTCACACTCCACACTTCTCACTTCTCACTGCTTCCTTCACACTCCAAACCTCACACTTCACACTTCACACTGCACACTTCACACTTCACAGTCCACACTTCTCACTTCACAGCCACACTTCACACTTCACACTTCACTTCACACCACACTTCACACTTCTCACTTCACACTTCTCACTTCTCACTGCTTCCTTCACACTCCAAACTTCACACTTCTCACTTCGCACTTCACACTCCACACTTCGCAGTCCACACTTCACACTTCTCACTTCACACTTCTCACTTCTCACTGCTTCCTTCACACTCCAAACTTCTCACTTCTCACTGCTTCCATCGGCAACTCATCCACCAGCACCACTTGCATCCCCATTTACAATGCGGGAACGATCCTACAGTTGCAAATCACAATGGAATTCTGTCGACCGCACATGCACGAAAAACAGTTGAAACCCCATTTGCAATGCGGAACCGATCCGACCATGATCCGAGAATATCCGACCATGATCCGAACACACACGAGACCGTCTCGCACCCGTCGCACCGCAGAGGTAGATCATCGAGGTTCGGGGACGAACTTTGTATGGAAAAACATAGGGTTTCGTGCATCTGCTATCTCTCAAAAACGCATTTCGTGCGAGACTTCCTCCACAACTCCATCGGCAACTCCTCCACCACTTGCAATCCCATTTACAGTGAGGGAACAATTTCTTTGCTAACTCTTTCTGTGACTAACTCTTCCCACTAACTCTTTCTTTGACTAACTTGTTTCTTTGCTAACTCTTTCTTTGACTACCTCATATATCCTGACTAACTCTTTCTTTGACTAACTCTTTCCCTCACTAACTCTTTCTTTGACTGACTCTTTCCCTCACTAACTCTTTCTTTGACTAACTCTTTCCCTCACTAACTCTTTCTTTGACTAACTCTTTCCCTGACTAACTGTTTCTTTGCTAACTCTTTCTTTGACTAACTCTTTCCCGCACTAACTCTTTCTTTGACTAACTC
>CAMXCT020003661.1:0-32294 GCA_947184155.2 Cladocopium goreaui | reverse complement strand
CACACTTCACACTTCTCACTTCTCACTGCTTCCTTCCCACTCCAAACTTCACACTCCAAACTTCACACTTCACACTTCTCACTTCGCACTTCACACTTCACACTGCACACTTCACACTTCACAGTCCACACTTCACACTTCACACTTCACAGTCCACACTTCACACTTCACACTTCACAGTCCACACTTCTCACTTCGCACTTCACACTTCACACTTCACACTTCACACTTCTCACTTCACACTTCTCACTTCTCACTGCTTCCTTCACACTCCAAACTTCACACTTCTCACTTCGCACTTCACACTCCACACTTCGCAGTCCACACTTCACACTTCTCACTTCACACTTCTCACTTCTCACTGCTTCCTTCACACTCCAAACTTCTCACTTCTCACTGCTTCCATCGGCAACTCATCCACCAGCACCACTTGCATCCCCATTTACAATGCGGGAACGATCCTACAGTTGCAAATCACAATGGAATTCTGTCGACCGCACATGCACGAAAAACAGTTGAAACCCCATTTACAATGCGGAACCGATCCGACCATGATCCGAGAATATCCGACCATGATCCGACCACACACGAGACCGTCTCGCACCCGTCGCACCGCAGAGGTAGATCATCGGCGTTCGGGGACGAACTTTGTATGGAAAAACATAGGGTTTCGTGCATCTGCTATCTCTCAAAAACGCATTTCGTGCGAGACTTCCTCCACAACTCCATCGGCAACTCCTCCACCACTTGCAATCCCATTTACAGTGAGGGAACAATTTCTTTGCTAACTCTTTCTGTGACTAACTCTTCCCCACACTAACTCTTGCTTTGACTAACTTGTTTCTTTGCTAACTCTTTCTTTGACTACCTCATATATCCTGACTAACTCTTTCTTTGACTGACTCTTTCCCTCACTAACTCTTTCTTTGACTGACTCTTTCCCTCACTAACTCTTTCTTTGACTAACTCTTTCCCTCACTAACTCTTTCTTTGACTAACTCTTTCCCTGACTAACTCTTTCTTTGACTAACTCTTTCCCTGACGAACTCTTTCTTTGCTAACTCTTTCTGTGACTAACTCTTTCCCTCACTAACTCTTTCTTTGACTAACTCTTTCCCTGACTAACTCTTTCTTTCCCTGACTAACTGTTTCTTTGCTAACTCTTTCTTTGACTAACTCTTTCCCTCACTAACTCTTTCTTTGACTAACTCTTTCCCTGACTAACTGTTTCTTTGCTAACTCTTTCTTTGACTAACTCTTTCCCTGACTAACTGTTTCTTTGCTAACTCTTTCTTTGACTAACTCTTTCCCTCACTATCTCTTTCTTTGACTAACTCTTTCGCTGACTAACTCTTTCTTTGACTAACTCTTTCCCTGACTAACTGTTTCTTTGACTAACTCTTTCTTTGACTAACTCTTTCCCTGACTAACTGTTTCTTTGACTAACTCTTTCTTTGACTAACTCTTTCCCTGACGAACTCTTTCTTTGCTAACTCTTTCTGTGACTAACTCGTTCCCTCACTAACTCTTTCTTTGACTAACTCTTTCCCTGACTAACTGTTTCTTTGCTAACTCTTTCCCTGACTAACTGTTTCTTTGACTAACTCTTTCTTTGACTAACTCTTTCCCTCACTAACTCTTTCTTTGACTAACTCTTTCCCTGACTAACTGTTTCTTTGCTAACTCTTTCTTTGACTAACTCTTTCCCTCACTAACTCTTTCTTTGACTAACTCTTTCCCTGACGAACTCTTTCTTTGACTAACTCTTTGATCCTACAGTTGCAAATCACAATGGAATTCTGTCGGCCACACATGCACGAAAAACTGTTGACACCCCATTTACAATGCGGAACCGATCCGACCATATCCGCCCATGATCCGAACATGATCCGACCACACACGAGACCGTCTCGCACCCGTCGCACAGCAGAGGTAGATCATCGACGTTCGTGGACGCACTTTGTATGGAAAAACATAGGCTTTCGTGCATCTGCTATCTCTCAAAAACGCATTTCGTGCGAGACTTACTCCAAAACTCCATCGGCAACTCCTCCACCAGCACCACTTGCAATGCCATTTACAGTGAGGGAACGATCCTAGAGTTGCAAATCACAATGGAATTCCATCGGCAACTCATCCACCAGCACCACTTGCAACCCCATTTACAATGCGGGAACGATTCTACAGTTGCAAATCACAATGGAATTCTGTCGACCACACATGCACGAAAAACAGTTGAAACCCCATTTACAATGCGGAACCGATCCGAGCATGATCCGAGACCGATCCGAACATGATCCGAACATGATCCGACCACACACGAGACCGTCTCGCACCCGTCGCACCGCAGAGGTAGATCATCGAGGTTCGGGGACGGACTTTGTATGGAAAAACATAGGCTTTCGTGTATTTGCTATCTCTCAAAAACGCATTTCGTGCGAGACTTCCTCCAAAACTCCATCGGCAACTCCTCCACCAGCACCACTTGCAATCCCATTTACAGTGAGGGAACGATCCTAGAGTTGCCAATCACAATGGAATTCCATCGGCAACTCATCCACCAGCACCACTTGCAACCCCATTTACAATGCGGGAACGATCCTACAGTTGCAAATCACAATGGAATTCTCTCGACCACACATGCACGAAAAACTGTTGACACCCCATTTACAATGCGGAACCGATCCGACCATATCCGACCATGATCCGAACATGATCCGACCACACACGAGACCGTCTCGCACCCGTCGCACAGCAGAGGTAGATCATCGACGTTCGTGGACGCACTTTGTATGGAAAAACATAGGCTTTCGTGCATTTGCTATCTCTCAAAAACGCATTTCGTGCGAGACTTCCTCCAAAACTCCATCGGCAACTCCACCAGCACCACTCGCAATGCCATTTACAGTGAGGGAACAATTTCTTTGCTAACTCTTTCTGTGACTAACTCTTTTCCTCACTAACTCTTTCTTTGACTAACTTGTTTCTTTGCAAACTCTTTCTTTGACTACCTGATATATCCTGACTAACTCTTTCTTTGGCTGACTCTTTCCCTCACTAACTCTTTCTTTGACTAACTCTTTCCCTGACTAACTGTTTCTTCACTAACTCTTTCCCTCACTAACTCTTTCTTTGACTAACTCTTTCTTTGACTAACTCTTTCCCTCACTAACTCTTGGTTTGACTAACTCTTTCCCTGACGAACTCTTTCTTTGCTAACTCTTTCCCTCACTAACTCTTTCCCTGACTAACTCTTTCTTTCCTAACTCTTTCTTTGACTAACTCTTTCCCTCACTAACTCTTTCTTTGACTAACTCTTTCCCTCACTAACTCTTGGTTTGACGAACTCTTTCCCTGACTAACTGTTTCTTTGCTAACTCTTTCCCTCACTAACTCTTTCTTTGACTAACTCTTTCTTTGACTAACTCTTTCCCTCACTAACTCTTTCCCTGACTAACTCTTTCTTTGCTAACTCTTTCTTTGACTAACTCTTTCCCTCACTAACTCTTTCTTTGACTAACTCTTTCCCTGACTACTAACTCTTTCCCTGACTTGTTTCTTTGACTAACTCTTTCTTTGACTAACTCTTTCCCTCACTAACTCTTTCCCTGACTAACTCTTTCTTTGCTAACTCTTTCTTTGACTAACTCTTTCCCTCACTAACTCTTTCTTTGACTAACTCTTTCCCTCACTAACTCTTGGTTTGACGAACTCTTTCCCTGACTAACTCTTTCCCTGACTAACTGTTTCTTTGACTAACTCTTTCTTTGACTAACTCTTTCTTTGACTAACTCTGTCCCTCACTAACTCTTTCTTTGACTAACTTTCTTTGCTAACTCTTTCTTTGACTAACTCTTTCCCTGACATTCTAAAAGTCCGTAACACGGAAGTTTCTCCCCCTAAACTTCCTTTGACAACCACCACTACACCACACTACACTCCAATACGTTACACTACACTACAACTACAACTACACCTTCACTACATTCTACTACACTACACTCCACTACACTACACTGCAATCAATTACACTCCATTACACTACACTACATTACACTACACTCCACTCCACTACACTACATTACACTACACTACACTACCTTCCACTACACTTCACTACATTACACCACACTACACTCCACAACACTACAACTACAACTACACAACTACACTCCACTACACTCTACTACACTCCACTACACTAAATTACACTACACTACACTACATTACACTACACTACACTCCACTACACTACACTACATTGCACTACACTACACTACCTTCCACTACACTTCACTACATTACACTACACTACACTCCACTACAACTACAACTACAACTACAACTACAACTACACTCCACTACACTAAATTACACTACACTACATTACACTACATTCCGCTACACTCCACTACACTACACTACATTACACTACACTACACTACATTACCCTGAATGACACTGCACCACAGATAGACGGGTAGACAGGTAGACAGATAGACAGATAGACAGATAGACAGATAGACAGATAGACAGACAGACAGACAGATAGATAGATAGGTAGATAGACAGATAGGTCATTAGATGAAAGAGAGAGAGAGAGAGATAGATCGATAGATAGATAGATAGATAGATAATTGCATAGATAGATGGATAGGTAGGTAGGTAGGTAGGCAGGCAGGTAGATAGTCAGAGAAAGAAAGAGAAAGAGAGGAGACCTCAAGCACCTTTCGGTCCATCAGTGGCTTCGATCTGCCATCCGTGATTCACAACAACCAACCTCTCCTATAGGTTTCCTATTTTTGAAACTTCCGCCACCGCCTTGTGCGGTACTACTGGTATACTTTTTCAACTATGGGGATACATATCATATTAATGTATAATATCGTATATTTAGCCGCTAGCCAAAAATTGGGGAGATCACCCAAGAAACCGTGGGAATGTCAAGCAATTTTGACTTTCACTTGGTTGAGCCACAGGGCCTCAAAGGCGGTGTCACCAGTGGCCTCAGATGTTGCACCAAAATCACTAGTGCTCCCCAAAAAGTCAAGTGGTTGAAACACCCTTAAAAATAGCCATCCAGGAACCATATGGAACCATAAACAACACATAAAATCATTTTTTGCTTTGATCTGTAGCCATACATGTTTCTGGCCGATAAGATGGTGCCATCTTTAATCAGACCTCGGCAGTCTCGCACGCAGCGGTGGCGGCACAACGAACTGTCGGAGCCTCGGCTATGGCAATGAGATTCCGGGCAAAAAATATCAAAAAGTATGAAAAGGCCACAAAGGGCCTTTTAAAGACCATGAAATTCCGTTTGAAATTATATATTCCATACATTCCGTTTAAAAACTTAGAGTCCACTCGTGCTTCACACCCCACCAGCGAAGAAAGGCCTCACTGAAGAAGGTTTCGCGAAGAATGCGACGCTGGGCATCTTCCAACTGGCAATAGGCTCGTACACCTCCGCAGTATGGGGTAAACATTCACGGTGCTGACACAGCCAAGATTTCCAGGTTGCACTAATTTTTTCACCAGCTCCAACTCCTACTGGATGCTTCAGGATGCTTCTGGGTCTGTCTCAAAATAGGGCACCTTAAATTTCATGGTTTATGAAAAAGTTATTGACATTTATTACCCAGGCAGTTACTTCTGCCCTCTAATGGAAGCCACTTAGACCCAAAGTGCCAAACGGTCACTTACAAGATCAATTATATATGTATAAGTGACCTCGTTTCAAGAATCCTTAAGTGACCTCTTTGCCTGGCTGATCACATGATTTCTGCGTGTCACTGCGTGTCACTTGCGTGTCACTGGGGTTTCGAGGTGGGATGAAACGAGGTCACTTAGGACCCTGAAAAGGTCACTTAAGCCTTAAAAAGGTCACTTAAGGATTGGCTGTCTGCGTGTCACCTGCGTGTCACTGATGGGCCACTTTCTACGTTTTCTTAACTGACCTCTTTCTACGTTTTCCTTAACTGACCTCCTTCCAAAGGCCACTTAGAAAAAAACACAAACAAGGTCACAAGGAATGGCCTGGAACTTATACAAAATGCATCATATTTTACCCGAATTGCCCCATCTTCAAACAAACCCTGGAGCGAGGATGGGCGGCTGCTTAGATCGGGACGAGCCAAATTCGTCGCACTCGGCCTAACGCGAGAAAAAGCATGTCTGTAAGCACTTGGGCCGATTTGAAGTCATCGAAAAACGGTGGCAATACACAAAAATGAGTGCATATGGAAACCAAGACGAAAAAACATCGACAAATTGACATCAAATCACGAACGAATTCTGATCACTTCAGCCGTCAGGCTGCCCCAAGGGCCACACGCGATCACCAAGGCCTTCTCTCGAAAGACCTGCTGACCAGCCTCGGCTGGGACGAGTTACACCGAGGCGAGGGACACCATGGGACCATTGTCCGTGCACCTTAAAGGAGGCCTTGGCTACAGCAGCAGCACCTCCTGGGACCAAGGGGAAGATAAGAGGGGAAAACCAACCATGTGATGGAGATATGATGAGGATAATGTAGATGTGAATTGGATAAATTCAAATAATTCACCCACCTGACAGAGTTTATAGACCATTTGGGAATGATTTCCCTTACTAAGCATCATCTAAATCACAGGTGACGTCGCAGTGAGGTCGTCATTTTTCCAAATATCATGAGGATAGTTTCTGTATAGTATGATAATTTACTGACTTGAAATTCGAGCTAGATTGTATATGGTGATTTATGGTAGAAATTAAGTATACAGTAGTTATACAGTATTTCGATGGAGGAAAGCAAGCCAACAAACCAAACTGGGGGTCTTCCGCAAGGACTCAAGAATCTGAGGTCCAGTCATTTTCAATTTCAACCATGTTCAATATCATTGGCCACATCAGCCGCATCGCAATGGTGTAGCGCTAAAAGGACAAAACGTGTGGTTCCATCAAGCCGCCACACTTGCCCTGCACCTATACCCATAAGAACCCCCCAGGCAACCTAGTTCTGGGAGGTCTTGTATGGAAACGTCCGCTGTATTGTCCTTGGGTTCAAGGACGCGGGTTGCTGATGAGGGTCAAAATGGGCCAAATCTGGGTCTCCCACCAACGCCATGGTGAGCACCGTCATCTGTGGAAGACTTGAACTGGCTACCGCCAACGTCAAAAATCGGACATGCCGACGAGTTGAAACTCGCATTCAATAATTCAATATGTTTTTGATGTTCGTAGTTGTGGATCGCCAAAACAACATCCAAGTTGAAAACTACGCACCATTGTGCTCAGCCAGTCGGGATAGGTTATCTATTTGAATCCTGGATGATCCCTGTTGCCTGATTTGAACGTGTGACCTTTGTGACTTCTGCTCAGCTTTGACAAGTCGATGCTCGGGGTCAGTGCTTCGTCCCCAACTTGCCAGATCCACGGTGTCCCAAAGCTTTCAGGGCAGACCCGTGCCACCAGGTCTGACAACAACAGGGCCACCCACATTCCTCATATTCCTCATAGATAGCCACTTTTTTGCCCAGAGTTGGTGTTTTCGTACGGTTTTGGGCACAGTTTGTGGTGAGCGGCTACGAACCATTTTTCCCCTCCAAACCGCGAAGCACATGTGGCGCATATGTGGCGCGGTAAATCTGCACAGCATGGGTATTCAGACAATCATGAAGTACAGTTCAGCCAGTTGGCCTGGCTCTTCGTCCACAGGCCGTGGGTTTCTCCAATAGTAATGTTTATGGGAAAAAAGGATCATCGACCCAGCTTTGCAACCCCACAGTTGTAAGGACTCCAGGTTCCAGGGTTCCATTCCGCTTGGAGTGGTTTGCATCCTTGATGCACCAGTTGCAGACCTAGAGATTGAAACCCAAGAGGCGATGTTGTTGAGAATAGACCAAGAAATTTAGGTTGGTTCCTGTTCACAAGGTGTATGTTCCCCGCAATGTCAAGTTGCACGTCCAGGACCCTCCCAGAGTCTCACATCTATCGCTCCACTTATTCCAGTTTGCAGGGGTTTTTTAATAGGTATCTGTCGGTTATCTATATCTAGATCTATCTAGATCTATAATGTATAGATAGATAGATAGATAGATAGGATAGGATAGGATAGGATAGGATAGGATAGGATAGGATAGATAGATAGATAGGTAGGTAGGTAGGTAGATAGGTAGATAGGTAGATAGGTAGATAGATAGGTAGATAGGTAGATAGGTAGATAGGTAGATAGATAGATAGATAGATAGATCCATAATGTATAGGCATAGGTATCTATTGATTATTAATGTATGTATACATCGACACACCAAAAAACAACAAACGATGATGGTCCCCCAGCCTTGAGCACTCCCGCGATTTAACATCGATTCAGTCACTGGATGTCGGCGCATTGGCAGGACATTCCCAGGTCCTATGAAGACCCAAAGGAGCCAAGGTGGTAAACACAATGACAGAAAGGTATAGCAAGGTACCATTTGGGGATGATAAATAACCACGCATGTGTGGTGGGATTGTTTACCATTCGGTTTACCACATTGAGTTACAGGCTGGGTCAGCCTCTTTGTCTCTTGGATGCTGGTACTATTTCTAATAAAAATTGCCGAGCTATTCCTGAAAATATACAGAACTATTTTTAAAATATACAGTCTCATTTCAAAAATATACAGAGCTATTCTTCACATATAGAGAGAGAGAGAGGGAGAGTGAGAGACAGATATAGATAGAACTACTTGCAGAAATATCTACAGAAACCTCCAAATAAAGAAGCTAATGCCGGACGTAAACATTAAGAACTCAACTTTCTTAAAGCACCTGGAAACCCATCAAACAGGACATACCGTACCAGGGCTACTAGGACACAACTGGAGGGAGGGCAAAAACGTACTTTGATCAAGTCGAAAGACCTTCCGCCAGAGTTCCCATCGCAAGGAGCACCCAGTATGCGTTCTGTACCCAGACTTGATGTGGCGAAATCCACTTCTCGAGTAACAGCGCTTGGCAGCTACCTTTGGCTGCGTGGGGTTCAACAAGCAACCTTCACTAGGAATTGGGCTGTTTTGGCAACGGGGTTCACCTCGGCTGACCTCCTGTGGAAATAGGTGTTCACTAGGAAATACGATATTCAAACGGACTCAAACCTGTGGATACCTCTAGACTTTCAGACAAATTGCGTTTGACTCCATCACTTCGAGTTTGCAAGATTCGTACTTCCATCCACGTCCTCGGAACGGGACACTTGTCATGTCACTGTGAACATCATCCGATTGCGGCTGCGCCCTTTTTTGTAGCTGCATTAGGAGTATCAGTTGCCAATTGAACTGGCGGCCCACATCCTTTGCAAAGAACGTGCCAAAAAAAAACTGCAGGGAGCCTACACACATCACCACCTTCGAGACAAGCCCAGATCTGGGGTGATGTTTTTTCCCCACCTGCCAGGTGAGGGTTGTTAGATTTTATCAGAGCTGTTCTTCCGCCTCCTCCTCTTCCTCCTCCTCCAGTTTCTCCTCGACCGTGTCTGCATCAACTTCCACGTCCACTTCCGCCTTGCCAACTCTTCGCCAATCTCTTCGCCAACTTCTGCTCGCAGTGGGCACTGCTGGACCTCAACTGCCGGCTTCGATCTGAGTGGGCACGGCTGGACCTCAACCGCAAGGTTCTGAGCGCAGTGGGCACCGCTGGACCTCAACCTGGGACCTTCCGAGCGCAGTGGGCTGCTCAGCGGGCACCGCTGGACCTCAACCTGGGACCTTCCGAGCTCAGTGGGCACCGCTGGACCTCAACGGCCAGATAGAATGCCAGAAGATATGCCAGATAGAACGCCAGATAGAAGGTCAGATAGAATGCCAGATGGTATGCCAGATAAAATGCCAGAAGATATGCTAGATAGGATGCCAGAAGATATGCCAGATAGAATGCCAGAAGGTATGCCAGATAGAATGCCAGATAGAATGCCAGAAGGTATGCCAGATAAAGTGCCAGAATGTTTGCCAGATAGAATGCCAGAAGATTTGCCAGATAGAATGCCAGCTAGGATTTCAGAAGATATGCCAGAAGATATGCCAGATAGAGTGCCAGAAGGTATGCCAGAACATATGCCAGAAGATATGCCAGATAGAATGCCAGATAAAATGCCAGAAGATATGCTAGAAGATATGCCAGATAGAATGCCAGATAGACTGTTAAATAGAATGCCAGAAGGTATGCCAGGTAGAATGCCAGAAGATATGCCAGATAGAATGCCAGAAGATATGCCAGATAAAATGCCAGAAGATATGCCAGAAGATATGCCAGATAGAATGCCAGAAGGTATGCCAGATAGAATGTCAGATAGAATGCGAGAAGGTATGCCAGATAAAGTGCCAGAATGTTTGCCAGATAGAATGCCAGAAGATTTGCCAGATAGAATGCCAGATAGGATGTCAGAAGATATGCCAGAAGATATGCCAGATAGAATGCCAGAATGTTTGCCAGATAGAATGCCAGAAGATTTGCCAGATAGAATGCCAGATAGGATGCCAGAAGATATGCCAGAAGATATGCCAGATAGAATGCCAGATAGAATGCCAGATAGAATTCAGAAGATATGTCAGGTAGAATGCCAGAAGATATGCCAGATAGAATGCCAGATCGAATGCCAGAAGATATGTCAGATAGAATGCCAGAAGATTTGCCAGTAACAAAACGTATAAATGTCATGGTGGGGATGACTCGAAGTAAAGTAATTTACTCCATAGAGTTGGTCATAAGAAAGGGTTTCATCATTATACAATAAAGTTCATGTTTAACTTTAGAATTAGAAAGCTAATATTTGATAGGACTCTACATCTAACAAAAAAAAGTGAGAAGAATTTACATCTGCAGTTCCCAATGACCTTAGAAACTTTGATTCCCTAGCCATGTCATGGTCGCTGAGGATCCTTTGGCATGGACTTCAGCAGCTTCAATCATCAGAGTGCCCAAGCGCTTGCCCCTTTCGGCAGCGTCCACCTGTCGAGCATGACTGCCCGCAGCCGTCCCATGAGGACGCCCCAAATAGCACTGCAATGCTAGCCAATTGCTCGCACAGTTGGAAAAACCCTGGCAATCTACCAGTCCAATGATTCGGGATGACTTTCGACCCAGCCTTGACGTGGGAAATGATCAGCTGATTGCTGTCTGTCCTGAGCGCAGCCTCAGCCGATCAACGCAGATCAGATGGTAGATCAAAACTGCGGATACCTCTTTACAATGGCGATTGTAATGGTGAAAATAGTGATCAACCATCAAATTTGGGATTACCCTATCTAAAGACGAACCCAAATGGTCAAACGTTTCATCTGTTTCCCGCCCCGGGTCAGCTACCATCGTTCATGGCTGTGCCTTTCCGTGCTGGCACAATGACACATTGGGTATGGAATCATATGGAATCTATGGTTAATCGGCTAGTTAAAGTGAAGATCTACAAGATACCGTTGTTTCTTTGTGCCCTCAAACGTAGGGGGCTCAACCATACATATATATATATACATATACATATTTACATATTTACAGTGTGTGCATCTGTGTCTATAAGTCAATCCATGACCAGCAGCATAGACGTAGCCCACTACCTCTCGGCTCTTCAGGTGTACTAAGCACAGGGTGAAGGCCGAGGCATTCCATACAGCTGCTAAGGTCTCCTTGGGCCGCGGGGTCGTGCAATGAACCTATATGGGATTTAATGGGATATCACTGGGGTATCAATGGGATCTATAATTGGGATACTCATGGCAATTAAGTGTCGGGACAATGGGGATATTAATGGGAAACTCATGCAATATCATTCGAAAGAACAGCAACAAAATGATGGGTGTGTTTGAAACTGGTGGCCTTTGACCCCCAAATAAACTGTTTAGATCATTTTAATGGGGAAAATTATGTTAAGAAAGGATTTGGCCATTAGAGTCCGTAATTATCACCATCACCCAAACCCACATCACAATACTATGGTATAAATGAGTAGATAGATACTTCCCTACGTTCTACGATGCAAACCCCCCATAGCTGGAAATGCGCCAACATGGATATGTCTCAAAGTAGGAAACCAAAAGGTTATTTTAAAAAAAAACGCCAGGTCAGGGTGAGGGTCTCTAGATTTTAACAAAGGCCTCCCTCACTCCTCCTTCACCTCTGTCTTCCTCGCCGAATCACTCCTGTCTCCCAGCTCCGGATGGGCCACGCCTTGACCCCAACACATGCCAGCGAGAATGTCAGATAGAATCCCGGACAGAATCCCGCATAGAATATATGTCCGGTGGAACGCCAGAAAAAATGCTGGGTAGAATGTCAGAACATATGTCAAATAGAATGCCAGAAAGAATGTCAGAAAGAATGTCAAAATAGATGCCAGATAGAATGTCAAAATAGATGCCAGATAGAATGTCACAATAGATGCCAGATAGAATGCCGCAAAGAATGTGAGAATATATACCAGAAAGTATGTCAGATAGAATGTCAGGGTGTATGCCAGAAAGAATGTCAGATAGAATATCAGAGTATGTGCTAGAAAGAATGTCAGATAAAATGGGACAATGTATATATATATAAGCCATATACACTTCCAGGCGATATGTCAGAAACTATGGCAGAACAGTGTGTCAGGTAGGGCTCACTCGAAGCAAAGTAACTTAAGCATTAATCCGTACAATGGTTCATCATTTCTCACCATGAATTCTGATGTTAAGGAATTCCTTCCCACACCTATATCATAAAAGCTGGTTACTGATCCCATTTATTTCCCTATTATAGCCGCGTGTATTTGTATATATACTAATACCACCATATCCTCCATGTATTGTTGGTAGTATTTCTCCGTCATACCCCCATCATATATCCGCATTATATATATATTATATATATACCCATATACTGGTAGACCTAGTCATCCTGGAGCAGATAGAATGTGAAACCTTCAAGAAAAATTCCGCTTAAATGTGAAGACTATTGAAAAATCCATATTCTATCTACTTCAGGATAATCCTACATAACTACATAACTATAAAGCACATATCATATCATATCATATCATATCATATCATATATGATATCATATCATACAATCATATACATATATATACTTATACCATCCCATATCATGACATCTCCCCATTCCAACCCAACCCCAACCCGCCATCAGCCCACACCTGTGTAGGCGCCAAGCCCTTGGAGTCTGGTTCTACGCTGGCGATGTTGCACCAGTCCTGGCAGTTTTATCGTCATTTTTGGGGGGGGCACGTGTTGAAAGTGATCTTAACATATCTTAGCTACCCTATAATTGTTTTAAAAAAAACGATAAGATGAAAAAACTAAACTCGACCTATTTTGATTTCATATTTGGCTATGTCCAAGAATGGATAGTCCCACTGTTTAGAGATGCACGTTCGCCATGTGTTGATGGCAAGTTTGGGCTAGACCCCATTTTCGGACAAACCCAAATGTTGGATAATGTTGGAAGGAAAAGCCAAGATTTGATGCTGACAAACCTGAGGTTCCAATCTCAAATCGAGCTGAATTTCATCATGCCACCCTCCCTACGCCTCAACAGAGAGGTTTGTGAACTCTTCCTGCTCACAGCAGAGCCTTGGAAAGGAAGCCCAGTGCAGCAGGAACAAGCTTCCTGCTGAATGAGGAAAAACATAGGCTAAGGTGACTAAGGGATGCATGATGTAAATGGAGACCATTAGTTTCTTGGCGTCATCCTGATTCCCTTTGGAGTGATATGAAAACAGAAAACACTCACTCACCTCAGAATTTTCGGACACAGAAACGAGGCATGGTCCACCACCAAATGCTTTTCCAGCACGCGGATGCGTGCAGCCACATACGCAGGTGGCTGTGCAACCACCGCATATTCACGGTTGGATGCTACCACTGCGCCAGTGTCCTCAGCAACATTTGTTGAATGGAAACAGGGCCGGTGGCGCCGGTGGCGCCGGTGGGGTCTATGCGCTAGGGTTGTACCATGCTGTACCTCACAACTCACTTCCCACTAGAAAAAACTGTGGAAATTTGATCCTTCTGTGCAGCTTATGCTGGTGAGTCTCGTCAGGCTGCTTCCCAACCTTGCGCCGCTTGACGATTTTGGTGCCTGGTTCTCTGCGGTGACAAAGAACAAACTGTAGCAAAGTCAATGGTCCAGTCCACGCATCAACTTCACAGTAGGATATGCGAATCTGTTGCCAGGTTAGGAGTCAGCGCATTGTACCAGAAAACACGAATTTTTGATAAGCGCTTTGGAACCGTACTATGCATCGCTGCATCACAACCACGCCTGAATTGGTTTACATGGCATCATGTTTGCATCACTCATCTTCAAGAAACAGGTTTGTCGCATAGATGAAAATGGTGCAAACTAAAAATTCCTTCCTACGGAGAAAAAATGTTTCACTATGAAGCGGAATTGGAAGAAGCGATGCTCACAGTGGTCCAACATTCACCTTTGCCACCATATTTCACAACCATCCATTAAGCAGTCATTTGGGTTTCATTTTACAGCGTGCCAAATAAGGTTGTAGAAACCCCAAGTGGGGATGGCAATACTATTGTTGGGTTTACCACTTTTAGTTAAGGATGACTGTCACCTTTCGGGCATCAACCGTCTCCAGGCTTTTGCTCAGTTGCACGGGGGATCTGCGGATGGCCATGTGTCTGCCCACGTCCGCAGCTGCGCCAAGCGTTCCGCAACTCGATCTGGGCAGAACCCAAAAAAAAAAATAGTTCTCAGGGATGGGCAGGTCAAGCTCGCAAAGGATCGCTGGCCTGTACTAGGTCAATTGCCACCGTTACTAACCCTGGCCTTGTGTTTCATCGCGCCGTCTCTTCCTAGGCACAGGTTGCATCAACTCCTTCCGGCGTCGAGGGCTCTGGCGCCCTTTGGTCTCACGGGCACGTGCACGCTGCACCATGGCGACTCAGGAGCCAACAGCCCACATTGATTGTTGGCTTCCAAAGAATACGATTCAGCTAGGATCAATCGGATCAATTCATGATTCATGCCAAAAGACATAGAAGAACTATACGAACTATAACTGTGTCCGTGGCTGTCGAAAGCTTGGAGAAGACATGTCGTGCGTTTTCGCACCAACCGCATCAATGTCTCTATGTGATGTGATGGGATGTGGTCACATGTGCTGTCATTCATTATGACGTGATCTATGTGATGCCATGTCAAGTGATCCAGTGCTATGCAATAACCTATAAAATTGATCTTGATCTTGCGCCTACGTAGGCAGTTCACATGGACACTAGTGATGGTGGATTTGGAGTTTCTCTCACACTGCAGCCACCAGCATAGTGGTCATTCCTTCAGCCGCAATCAATTCTGACTTTGCTGATGGGTGATGCAAGTCATATTGTCAGGGGGATTCAACCAAGCCCCTCCTCGCAAAAATGACCTGCCAAGTATCGATGGTGAATGTGCCCCTATTAGTGGTTGTTGGTGGTCAAAAAGCCCTGAACACCTTTGGGGGGGCGTAGTTGAGTCCTCATCTTCAGTCGGTCCAGAATTTTTTTTACACTGGTCGATGAGTATCACATGGCGCCACGAGAGTATGGAGGTCCACGACTGTGCAGGCAGCTCACAACTTCAATTGCTAGCTCTCTTTCAGTGCTTCACAAAACACTCTCCCGGGTTCACGAGTCATTCTCCTTGAAATTCTTCCAAAATGCATCCTGGCCTCTATGATATAAACTGATATAACAGTATAACAAGTATAACATATCATGACATTAGTGACTCCTCCTGGACCTCCATTTCAAGAGTTGAGATCTGACGTGGCGTATCCGGCTTCGCTGGAGCACGGTCCGGCTGAAGCCGCCTGGAACTTTGCTTTGCGGCGCGCTGCCGGGAAAATTCACACGGCTTCAGTAGCCCAAGATCTTGCCAAGGGGCAGACAACCCCTAGAAGATTCTCCTGAAATGCCCGAAATCAATCAAGAGGGCGTTAATAGTCTATAAATTATAACGATATTTAGCTCCAACTATGGCCCGAGAGCGTAGAGGAGCAGCGTCTTCTCTTGTTAGTATGGAGACACCATATTACAAACAATATATTGAAGATGTGTTATAGGCAGTCGAGAAGAGGAGTATCAAGACAAAATAGCAGAAGTGCAAGACAATAGTTTGCATCGCAAACACTTTTACACACAGAAGCTTTTACACACAGACGCTTTTACACACAAAAGCTTTTACACACAGAAGCTTTTACACACAGAAGCTTTTACACACAAAAGCTTTCACACACAGAAGCTTTTACAGACAGACCCTTTTACACACAGACCCTTTTACACACAGACGCTTGTACACACAAAAGCTTTTACACACAGAAGCTTTTACACACAGACGCTTTTACACAGACGCTTTTACACACAAAGCTTTTACCCACAGAAGTTTTTACATACAGAAGCTTTTACGCACAGACGCTTTTACACAGACGCTTTTACACACAGACACTTTTACACACAGACACTTTTACACACATAGACTTTTACACACAGACGCTTTTACACACAGACGCTTTTACACACAGAGGCTTTTACACACAGACGCTTTTACACACAGAGGCTTTTACACACAGAAGCTTTTACACATACACGCTTTTTACACACAGAGACTTTTACACACAGACGCTTTTACACACAGACGCTTTTACACACAGAGGCTTTTACACACAGACGCTTTTCCACACAGAGGCTTTTACACACAGAAGCTTTTACACACAGACGCTTTTACACACAGACGCTTTTACACACAAACACTTTTACACACAAACACTTTTATACACAGACGGTTTTACACACAAGCGCTTTTACACACAGAGACTTTTACACATAGACGCTTTTACACACATAGACTTTTACACACAGACGCTTTTACACACAAACATTTTTACACACAGAGACTTTTACACACAGACACTTTTACGCACAGAAGCTTTTACACACAGAGACTTTTACACGCAGACCCTTTTACACACAGAAGCTTTTACACACAGACGCTTTTACACGCAAACGCTTTTACACACAGACGCTTTTACACACAGACGCTTTTACACACAGACGCTTGTACACACAAGAGCTTTTACACACAGAAGCTTTTACACACAGAAGCTTTGACACAGACACTTTTACACAAAGCTTTTACCCACAGAATACTGCGAAAGGGTTGCTCCAGCACAAATCGCAATTCTACCTCAGTTTTTGCGCATCGGCCCTCATTTCGTGCGAAAGGGTTGCTCCAGCACAAGTAAAATCGCAATTTTTCCTCAGTTTTTGACGATCGACCCTCATTTCGTGCGAAAGGGTTGCTCCAGCACAAGTAAAATTGCAATTTTACCTCAGTTTATGACGATCGACCCTCATTTCGTGCGAAAGGGTTGCTCCGGCACAAGTCCAGCACAAGTAAAATTGCAATTTTACCTCAGTTTTCGACGATCGACCATCATTTCGTGCGAAAGGGTTGCTCCAGCACAAGTAAAATCGCAATTTTCCTCAGTTTTTGCGCATCGACCCTCATTTCGTGCGAAAGGGTTGCTCCGGCACAAGTAAAATTGCAATGTTACCTCAGTTTTTGCGCATCGACCCTCATTTCGTGCGAAAGGGTTGCTCCAGCACAAGTAAAATCGCAATTTTTCCTCAGTTTTTGCGCATCGACCCTCATTTCGTGCGAAAGGGTTGACGTTTCGTGACTCCCCGCCGGCACCACCCTCGGCCTAAAGAGTGAAAGATAAAGAAGGCGAGAGAGAGAAAAGGGAGAGAGAAAGGAGAAAGAGAGAAAGGAGAGAGGAAAGAGGAGAGAGAGAGAGAAAGAAGATGTGAGTATGTGAAGATGTGAGTGCGAGAGAGAGAAAGAGAAGATGTGAGTAAGAAGATGTGAAGATGAGAAGATGTGAAGATGAGAAGATGTGAAGATAAGAAGATGTGAAGATGAGCAGATGTGAAGATGAGAGGATGTGAAGATGAGCAGATGTGAATAAGAAGATGCGAAGATGAGAAGATGTGAAGATGAGCAGATGTGAAAATAAGCAGATGTGAAGATGAGAAGATGTGAAGATGAGCAGATGTGAAGATGAGAAGATGTGAAGATGAGCAGATGTGAAGATGAGAAGATGTGAAGATGAGAAGATGTGAAGATGAGCAAATGTGGAGATGAGAAGATGTGAAGATGAGCAGATGTGAAGATGAGAAGATGTGAAGATGAGAAGGTGTGAAGATGAGAAGGTGTGAAGATGAGAAGATGAGATACAGACCCCAACTATTGGAAGAACCCTGCGCTCAGACGCTCCCGGGAAAAAGGTATTGATTGATGTGGTGAACCCAAGTATAAACCATCCAAGAAAATGACCATAAATGGGTCGTGTATATTTGTTTATATAGGTAAATTTCATAGTCCATTCCCCCCCCCGGTTCACATTAAACTTTCATCCATGGTTTAGCAGGGGATTAACACATTGGGATCATGCAACATAAACTGATGACGTCATCCGCGTTGCTGAGTGGGAATCAACTGGTCAGCAGTCCTGAGATGCTGTGACCATTCTGCGCATGCTGCATGCTCTGCGCCGCAGCAAAATCCACTGTGCTGAAGATGTCCTTCGTACTGGAACAGCAGAACGGACCCCCCGAGCGGCCCAAGCAACTTGAAGTCGGGGCTTGAGACAGCCACATAGGAATGTGGAACACCAAATTCCTACCAATAAGAATCATTTTTCGGATTAAACAAAAAAACAAAATTGTGTATTCCCCGTTTTTTTTCCCAAATTTAAGTGGCCCCAGGTTGTTTCTTTTGGTATCGCCCAGATTGGGACAAACTCCCGAATAGACCGGTTCGTATACTCTCCAGCCTCTACAGTCTCTGCACGACGTATTCGCAGCACTGAGCCATCGCATCTAAACAAATACCTTGGCAGCACGCTCGTGTGCAACAAGCAGTGCAACATGGTAGGTTTGACCAAAAATGGTGGGATGTCCCAATTCAGAAAAACCTGATTGGAAAACTATTATATCCAAAAAAACAAAATGCTGATCAACCATTAGATTTCCTCAATTTTCCAGCAAACCCATGTACTTGGCAGCGAAGCCCTAGAAGGGTTCCTATGTTTCCCATCCGTTTCCCATCCGTTTCCCATCCGTTTCCCACACTCCCTCGCCAGAAGGCTCCGCCGATCGCGGCTTTCCGTTGTAGTTGAAGCCCATGGAATGGCCATGGGCACCGCTGTCGTGGATCACGGCCACGTCCCCGGGCCGAGGATCTGCATTGAGGCTGCGATCCACCGCGAACTTGTCGTTGTTCTCGCAAAGACCTGGAGATGTTTTGCAGTTTCAACTAGAGGAGACCCAGGACCCAGGGCACACATGGGCACACCATAGATTTTGAAGCCCCATTTTCACTACAAAATACAAACTCAATAAATGTCTGTTACTTACTTATATGATATATATATATAGATAATATATATTATGTATATATATATGTGTGTGTGTGTGTGCGTGTGTGCTTGTATATATATATACACCAGTATGATCCAGTATGTGTGCGTGTGTGTGTGTGAACATCGTGTAAATGAGGGCCTCCCACGACATCGTAGATGCCCGTCTTGGTGATGAGGTCCTTGCTGTTGTCGGGCATCTCTTTCTTGCGGTCCGGCAGCTCGGGCATCTGCTCACTGTTGGGAATGATGGTGATATGATGATACGCACCATACATGCCCGGCCGCATCAAGTTGGCCATGCAGGCGTCCAAACCCACCTGAGTCAGCTCAGTTTCCTCTTGACTGTTGAAGCATCCCAGCAAGCTTCGCCATAAAATCCCACCAAAAGTGTTAGCTTTCATCATATGACAGCCTTTTCACAACTAGAGAAATTCCATGAAAATCCTTTGCAGGCAAGCGGCGTAGTTTTTGTAAATCTTTTTCCGGTGGGTCACACGGCTCACAAGCATACCTGCTGGCCCTGTGATGTAGCGACCGCATTCAGTGACGATGCGCAGCTTCATTCCTTTGGGCTCGATCATCTCCTTGTAGATCTGCTGGATCCCGGAGCCCACGGCCTGAGGTACCCATATGTGTCATATGTGTAAATCAAGCAGGTAAGTTCTTTGTTGGATATGTAAGGTATATACTGAATAATCTTAATGCATCTTAATACACACACTTGCTCAGAAACATCTTATCGAATTACTGATGTGGAATGCATCGTACGTGCAAAAACACTTCAGTTAAACCTGACAGGAAATAGTGAATGGCCAGGCGTGAGAAACAGTGGAGAAGAATTCTTTCTACGTCCTTGCTAGATGCAACTGTTCCATCTGACGAAGTCAGCAGTAAATCAGATTGCGAAAACCGTACAGTGGTTTGGTTCGAAAAAAGTTGGAAAAACGACATGCCGGTACTTGGCGTAGCCGGTTGCCATTGATGGGAAAAGTGATAGCAGGTACGTCGATCCAGCGTCCCAGATCAATATCACAGAATGTCATAGCCGTCTTCGTTGGCTGCAGAACTATGACATTCCCTGCAGCCCCCTGCTAAGAAAGAAGTTTTACATCTTTTCAGATGGTTCACACACACACACACCCTCCCGCAGGAGGGTGGGAAATTAAGTTCCCGACCATGAAATGAAAATGAAGAGGAAGGGAAATGAAGATGAGGTGAAGATGACAATGAGATGAAAGTTACTTAACCAGGACGCAAAGAGGGGAACGCAAAAGAAGAGGGAAAGAGCAAACACCAACACATGAAACCTAGCCCAGAACGGGCGACCCTGGAAAGGCAAGGGAAAAGAAAAGCGGAGGCCGACGGAAAACGGAAAAAGACCAGCGGAGGAGGGGGAGGACAGAAGCGCCTGAACCAACCTGACACGGCGAAAACCTACAACAACCTCAGCACGCAACGGGCCAAACCTACCTGGAGAGAGGAGAACGCAAGAACACATGAAATAGGGACCCATGGGGAACAAGTTAATGACATGATACATCCACATTGCATGCAAAATTTCGTGATAAGGCTCAAAGGCCCTCGACTTTCATTTCAACCCCATCGACGGCTGTCAATAGTCAAATGAATTACATGCACAATTCAACCTCACCAAACAACCAAAAAGGAAGTGACCACACCTGTAAAGCATGTCCTCTTGCCTGGAGTTTCATGTGAAAAGGGCTGCGGTCAGCCTCTTGAGATAACAGAAAGAGTGTTGACGCGGCTGCAGTCTACCATCCCTTGAAGTTCAAGTAAAAGGTGATTCCCAGGCACAGCGGGCATCGTTTCAACACAACGACTTCGACAAGGTGAGAATCGAAAAAAGGCCAGCAGTTCACTCTACTTAGACGAATTACTAATTCAAAAGTGTAAATTCAGACATCGTTTTACCGTCAATTTTTAGCCTAGAAAGGCTTTCCCCGAAGGGCTCATACCACCTTGTCGGACAACGGTATGAGTGACACACTTGCTCAGAAACATCTTATCGAATTACTGATGTGGAATGAATCGTACGTGCAAAAACACTTCAGTTAAACCTGACAGGAAATAGTGAATGGCCAGGCGTGAGAAACAGTGGAGAAGAATTCTTTCTACGTCCTTGCTAGATGCAACTGTTCCATCTGACGAAGTCAGCAGTAAATCAGATTGCGAAAACCGTACAGTGGTTTGGTTCGAAAAAAGTTGGAAAAACGACATGCCGGTACTTGGCGTAGCCGGTTGCCATTGATGGGAAAATCGATAGCAGGTACGTCGATCCAGCGTCCCAGATCGATATCACAGAATGTCATAGCCGTCTTCGTTGGCTGCAGAACTATGACATTCCCTGCAGCCCCCTGCTAAGAAAGAAGTTTTACATCTTTTCAGATGGTTCACACACACACCCTCCCGCAGGAGGGTGGGAAATTAAGTTCCCGACCATGAAATGAAAATGAAGAGGAAGGGAAATGAAGATGAGGTGAAGATGACAATGAGATGAAAGTTACTTAACCAGGACGCAAAGAGGGGAACGCAAAAGAAGAGGGAAAGAGCAAACACCAACACATGAAACCTAGCCCAGAACGGGTGACCATGGAAAGGCAAGGGAAAAGAAAAGCGGAGGCCGACGGAAAACGGAAAAAGACCAGCGGAGGAGGGGGAGGACAGAAGCGCCTGAACCAACCTGACACGGCGAAAACCTACAACAACCTCAGCACGCAACGGGCCAAACCTACCTGGAGAGAGGAGAACGCAAGAACACATGAAATAGGGACCCATGGGGAACAAGTTAATGACATCATACATCCACATTGCATGCAAAATTTCGTGATAAGGCTCAAAGGCCCTCGACTTTCATTTCAACCCCATCGACGGCTGTCAGTAGTGAAATGAATGACATGCACAATTCAACCTCACCAAACAACCAAAAAGGAAGTGACCACACCTGTAAAGCATGTCCTCTTGCCTGGAGTTTCATGTGAAAAGGGCTGCGGTCAGCCTCTTGAGATAACAGAAAGAGTGTTGACGCGGCTGCAGTCTACCATCCCTTGAAGTTCAAGTAAAAGGTGATTCCCAGGCACAGCGGGCATCGTTTCAACACAACGACTTCGACAAGGTGAGAATCGAAAAAAGGCCAGCAGTTCACTCTACTTAGACGAATTACTAATTCAAAAGTGTAAATTCAGACATCGTTTTACCGTCAATTTTTAGCCTAGAAAGGCTTTCCCCGAAGGGCTCATACCACCTTGTCGGACAACGGTATGAGTGACACACTTGCTCAGAAACATCTTATCGAATTACTGATGTGGAATGAATCGTACGTGCAAAAACACTTCAGTTAAACCTGACAGGAAATAGTGAATGGCCAGGCGTGAGAAACAGTGGAGAAGAATTCTTTCTACGTCCTTGCTAGATGCAACTGTTCCATCTGACGAAGTCAGCAGTAAATCAGATTGCGAAAACCGTACAGTGGTTTGGTTCGAAAAAAGTTGGAAAAACGACATGCCGGTACTTGGCGTAGCCGGTTGCCATTGATGGGAAAATCGATAGCAGGTACGTCGATCCAGCGTCCCAGATCGATATCACAGAATGTCATAGCCGTCTTCGTTGGCTGCAGAACTATGACATTCCCTGCAGCCCCCTGCTAAGAAAGAAGTTTTACATCTTTTCAGATGGTTCACACACACACCCTCCCGCAGGAGGGTGGGAAATTAAGTTCCCGACCATGAAATGAAAATGAAGAGGAAGGGAAATGAAGATGAGGTGAAGATGACAATGAGATGAAAGTTACTTAACCAGGACGCAAAGAGGGGAACGCAAAAGAAGAGGGAAAGAGCAAACACCAACACATGAAACCTAGCCCAGAACGGGCGACCCTGGAAAGGCAAGGGAAAAGAAAAGCGGAGGCCGACGGAAAACGGAAAAAGACCAGCGGAGGAGGGGGAGGACAGAAGCGCCTGAACCAACCTGACACGGCGAAAACCTACAACAACCTCAGCACGCAACGGGCCAAACCTACCTGGAGAGAGGAGAACGCAAGAACACATGAAATAGGGACCCATGGGGAACAAGTTAATGACATCATACATCCACATTGCATGCAAAATTTCGTGATAAGGCTCAAAGGCCCTCGACTTTCATTTCAACCCCATCGACGGCTGTCAGTAGTGAAATGAATTACATGCACAATTCAACCTCACCAAACAACCAAAAAGGAAGTGACCACACCTGTAAAGCATGTCCTCTTGCCTGGAGTTTCATGTGAAAAGGGCTGCGGTCAGCCTCTTGAGATAACAGAAAGAGTGTTGACGCGGCTGCAGTCTACCATCCCTTGAAGTTCAAGTAAAAGGTGATTCCCAGGCACAGCGGGCATCGTTTCAACACAACGACTTCGACAAGGTGAGAATCGAAAAAAGGCCAGCAGTTCACTCTACTTAGACGAATTACTAATTCAAAAGTGTAAATTCAGACATCGTTTTACCGTCAATTTTTAGCCTAGAAAGGCTTTCCCCGAAGGGCTCATACCACCTTGTCGGACAACGGTATGAGTGACACACTTGCTCAGAAACATCTTATCGAATTACTGGTGTGGAATGCATCGTACGTGCAAAAACACTTCAGTTAAACCTGACAGGAAATAGTGAATGGCCAGGCGTGAGAAAAAGTGGAGAAGAATTCTTTCTACGTCCTTGCTAGATGCAACTGTTCCATCTGACGGAGTCAGCAGTAAATCAGATTGCGAAAACCGTACAGTGGTTTGGTTCGAAAAAAGTTGGAAAAACGACATGCCGGTACTTGGCTTAGCCGGTTGCCATTGATGGGAAAATTGATAGCAGGTACGTCGATCCAGCGTCCCAGATCGATATCACAGAATGTCATAGCCGTCTTCGTTGGCTGCAGAACTATGACATTCCCTGCAGCCCCCTGCTAAGAAAGAAGTTTTACATCTTTTCAGATGGTTCACACACACACACATATATATATATAAGTAATATCCCCCCGGATATACCCTTACAGGACACAGAACGCATTTGGTACGGGTCCATCAACACAGGTGCAGGGTGGCCATGGGCGGCCTGCACATCTATCACCTTCTCCTCTGGGCGATAAGGGATGCCAAAGCCACCTCCAAGGTTCACCAGTTCAATGGTGATTCCAAGTTTTTCCTTGATCACGAGAACTAGATTGAAAAGCATCCGAGCTGTCTCCAACAACTCCTCCGCCTTCAAACCTCAGATTTTGTGCGACAAAAATGCTGGCAGCTGGCAGCTGTCAACGAATATATATATATATACATATTTTTATGTATAATAATATATATATATTCATGATCTACAGGAAAAGGCAAAGCGAACAAACAACGAATCGAAGAGATTTGAAGACTCAAAGACAAAAAGAAAAAACCTGGCTGAAAGAATGGGTTTCGGTTTCACCTGCACCAGGTCACAGTTCGAGACTACCATGGCATGAAGGCCGAAACGCTTCACACCCAATTCCTTGCACTTGCGGTAGCCCTCTAACAGCTGGTCACTTGTTGTGCCAAACTTTGCTTCCTTAGGGTCACCGATCAGCACCTGAGAGACAAGTCACACAGTACAGGATGAGTCAAATTGGTTTCAGTTAGTCCAAAATCAGGATGGCACTTACAAACACTTACAGGTTGAATCCAAAATCACCTAAAATTGCAGGTCGCACTTGCCTTCAAGTTTGGCCTATTCCCATTTGAAATCAACCATAACCAACCCCACCGTCCAAGTGGCATTTCCCGTCCGACTGGGCCCTGGGTTGTAGCGGAAGCTCACCAGCTCTGGCAAACCATCAGCAGCCAGGAAGTCGATGTGGGAGATGTCGTCCAGGTTTACCAGGGCTCCCAGCTCTTTGGCCTTCCTCAGTTGACGTCACCAGAATGAATGGAATAAACACCGGACAAGAAACATGGTTTCGGGGGGTACAGTGGTGTTTTTGGGGGAAAGGTACCTGGATTTGAAAAGCCCCTTGGTTTGCTTCCCAGCCATGACCAATCTGTTTCTCGTTGCTGAAACAATTCCACCAGCCGAGCCTCTGGTATTCCTTGAGGGGCGTGTTGTTGCCTTGGCATGGGGGAAGAACAATGTATCACCCAGCTCAATTGTGGAGATTTTGGAATGAGTCTCAGGCGCAGCCGCCCTGGCTTCCGCAGTGCCTCATTTCAACCAAGTTACTCGTAAACATGATATCCTCACCAGTCAGCCCCATTCGTTCGGACAAGACCAGTTCTGTGTAACTGGAGCAGTCAGCACCACAGCCTCGCCAAAAAAAAAGCACCCTTCAAGGCATGGCTGTTCAGGAATTCCACTAAAGAGTGAAGACCGCATTACCTACTACAATTCACCATACGTTCCAATTACATCTGTCGGAACAGCATGTCTCCACGTCATTTGCTCAGTCTGCCCCACTCTCCTGCCTTCCTCTTTGAGGATTTGCATGATGTGCGGATTGGGCGTAGCCTTTACTGCAAAGTGGTTTTTGTAGCCTGGGCACCAGCTGAAGGCTTTGTTCAAGCCCCTGACGGTGTTCCGAATGGTCTCTTCATGGTAAAGATGGAAAGGTGTCGGAAGTTGCTTCGCCAGTTCCAGGATTTGCGCATTGTTGTAAGGAAAGTCTGCGATCTTCGGCATGGCAGAGCTCCCTTGGATCTGGATCGCCTCCCTTTTGTACTAGATCCACAGCTGCCGAGCCCAAAAAGTGCATCACATGCTGCGTGTGTACAGCCAGCCGAAGCAACAGATAGATCAACTAAATCCCCATTCTCAATGGGAAAACCAAAAGTTTGGGGTACCCCTAGTGTAGCAAATCCCCCAAATAGACAAGACAAGATGAAAAGAGCGATCAAAAATCGTGACTTTGCGCGCACGGGTATGTCCTGGATTGTCATCACTGTGTGCATGGGCATGCTTATTCTATTGCCACACAAACAGTCACCAACTGGTTTTTGAACCCTGTGTTCACCAAAGAAGGTCACCTGAATGCCTTTTTATTGCGACCATTGGCAAAGCTGACATATCCTACGCTACGAGCATCTGCAAGTGCTCAACTACACTGTTCCACTCCAGATGTCAAATGGACAAGGGCTCCCTGTTGGAGATCCCATGTCTGGAGTTTTCAAGGCAGATGGAGCTTTCGTAAATGGTGGACCCCTTAAAATCATCCAAGACTTGTCCTTTTTAATGGAGAAAAGAAAACAAAAACCATTTTCGGTGTGAAAGGGGGTGCTCCCATTTTGGAATCCCCCACATCGAACTTTCACATCATCCTCTTGCACTTTTCACGAGGCGAGCATGAAATCACTGCGGCTACCTCTGCTTGCGCTTGCCCTTTGGCACAAGCAGATCGATCAAGCATTTCACCTTGGGTGAGAGATAAGATGATTCCTCTTGGAAAATGTGGTAACAAGAAGTCAACACAGCAAAAATTCCAGTGAAAATTCTCTCAACTGTGGTTTCTAAAGGTCATTTTGCAACTGCCACTGGTCTCCATATTGCAAGTTGCTAGCCACACGGGAGCCACGATCGCCATGGGAACCTCGGTGGCATCAGCCTCGCTGCTCAAAGCTTCAGCTTTTGCCGAAGATTCGTTGCAACTGAGCCTCCGCTGTCACCATGGCACCTCCGGGACACAGAAGCAGGCCATACGCGGTCACACGAAAGAATCAAAGCTTCACGGCCTGAAAAGAAGGTGGCCAGTAGCTCATCCCCGCGTCTGATGTACCTCCATCTCCTTGCGTTGGTCAATTGTTGTGCAAACAGGATCTCAAGCATCCCCTAACACTGCGGCCTAGGGTTCCACGAAAGGAAACAACCCTCAAATTTGATAACAAAACTCTAAAATGCATCAATGATAGCCAAATTCCATTCAAGAGTATTCAAAAGTATTCAAGTCCCAAACCAGCCCTGAGCCGCGGACAACAAAATGCAGGTTGATGGACAAGAAGCTGCTGAGTAGCAGGGCCGGGACGCGATTCGCAGAAGGAGACCCACCACTCTCCTTGGCAGAGTGGTCGCCGCAGCCATGGGAAATTCATCGTGTTTCAAGCAGAAATTCTCTAAACTGTGCCCAAAAAACGGAGGGGGAGAAACTTTCGAAACAAATGCAGTTACGGCAATTCATATTTCATGCACAGATCGAAAATGGTGAAGTTGTTGAAGCCAGGTAGCAGCGGCAAACCACCTCAGCACTCAAGTTGCAACAGCTGGTTGGTGGTTTGGTCAGCCATCCAAGCTATGCCAGTGAATGACTATCATGATCCCAAATACCGAAATCAAGATTGAAAACCCAGAATTGTTTGAAACCACTATATTAACACTATATTAACCAGAAGACCTTGTTGGCTGAAACCATTCCTGCCAAGCAACAGCACTAGCCCAAAGAAGCTGAAGAAGAGAAACGCAACAAGAAATCCGCTGGCAGCGCAGGCCAGGACCACGCGGTCGTATGACATGTGCTACGCATGGAACGCAGCGAAATTCTGTGCTGATGGTGCTCTCTAGCATTTGTGAGCCATGGAAGTCCGCTTCGCCACAGCAACACAAGTACCAAGTGTTTCCACATCAGGCAGTGCAACTTGAGAACTGTGTGTTGTGTCTCCCTGAATGCCTTTGATCACAGCTTTCGGAATTCCATGACTGAGCCGCACGCCAAGAAAGGAAACAAACATGCAAAAAACACTCCACAAATAACAAATCACCCCTCCCTCCTGATGCCAAAGCTGATGCCAGCCACTTTTCCATCACCCTCTCTGGACCTCCACTGTACATGAGATTTTGGCCTCACCATTGCAGCCTTTTATTTGATACGCTTGAAAAGATAAAACCAATCCTCTCGCAGCAGCTTGAACCCTCTGCTTCCCTTGGGTTTTTTCGCGCTCACTTCCACTTGCTCAGCGGTGATTTTTTGCCCTGTGCTTGTCACAAAGCATGATTTCAAATCTTTGGTGTCTAGTTTTTTGCTCTTCATATCATAGACTCCCAGCAATGCGAAGCGTTTGTCCAACGCGACCGTGCGAGCATCAAAATGAGCATCTGAGACCAAGAAATATCCTCCGATTCGCAAAAAGCGGGTGCATGGCTTAGAAACGATGCCGGCACTCATGGAGATGAGCAAATCAAAGCCACCAGGCAGCTTCAGATGCTCGAAATCATTGAGGCAAAACTTCATTTTTGCCTCTGCAGCGTACAATTTGTTCTGCTTGATCCAGGCGAGCACAGCTGGATCTTCAAAGAATGGAACAACTTTCTGGTTGTAATCCACATAGGTCACATCTGGAAAAACCACAGAGGCCTGCAAGTGCCAGTGACTGCCAGGGTACAGAACCCTTTTTGCCTTGGCAATGCGCTGCACTTCCTTGAAGAGTGGAAGATGAAAATCCTCCAGGCCCTTGTAGACCTTGAGCAGTTTGGTCAAACATCCCGATGACAACTTTGCCTGGGATGCCTTGGCCTTGGCCTTGGCCGGTTTTTTGATCGCCCTGACCCCTGACCGCGGAGGGACTGCATGGGGGGCCATGGCGCTAAGGACAGTTGGTTTGGAGTTCGGCAATGAGATTGAGATGTTAGATGTTTGGACCATTGGATGATGCCTCTGCAGACAATAAAATACAACAAGTCATCCTCAAAGTCACCCACCACAGAATCACACGAAAATTTTGAATCATCAGTGTGGCTATCATTGCTTCTGTTGTTGGTGGCCATGTTGTTGTCGTTGCTTCTGTTGGTAGTCAAACCAGACCATTCCAGCTGATCCTTTAATATGTATGCGCTCCGTATTGCAGAGTATCAAGGAACACAGCAACTCGTCGTGCTCAAGCCAAGGCTATCAACTCTCCGAGTATCCCGTCTCTGTCTGCAAATTGGAACATTCTGAACTGACTGTTGGGAATACCTGGCAGCAACTTTGCACAAACTAGCGCTCCCAGCGATTCTTGGGAATATTGTCAAAACCTCAAGTGCAACCTCAAGCCATGTAACCTCCAATATATCTATATATATATACATTCCAAAGCCAAAACGAATCCGCAAATCTTGATGGCTGCTTACAGTAGTGGATGACCGTATTACTGGTGCTGCTGCCTCTGCTGACGTCTGGAAAGTGACTAAATGACCGACGATGATTTCGATGATCCACCTGCACGATACTTTTCTCACAATCTCGCGGCAACCACAACCACAGGTCTTCGTCAGCTGCGACGGACTGCAACTCCCAACCTGGGGGAGTGTGGGGAAGTTACGAGTTACGAATGGACCAGGAGCGTAGAGTTGTATCCCAGCAATTCGCACAGATACCACCGGTGCTCGTGGCTCATGGGCCCCGACAATCAAAGCAAGCTTCAAGTCGTGGATGAAGTGGAATGCCACGCTGCCCAACAGCCCTCACAATAAACACCTCGTTGTCCAATAGCAAGATCCTTTTGCTGATGGAATGGCCGGATTTCCCGATGGAGACTGCACTTGGCTGCTGACAATCAGCATACTGTCCAGTGCCAAGACGACTGCCACTTGAAATCGTCACCTGTCCAGCCGTCCACTCTGATCTTGTTGGAGACTGTCAACCAGAGACATGCAATGGCATTGACAGTCCAGGCTTTGAGCGTTCCTTCTGGAATCTTTCGAACATGTTTGTGACATTATTTCATGTAACACTTGGCACTCAGAAGACACCTGCCTGGCATTGCTGGCAGCCTTAGGGGTTGTAAATGCCAGATACCCACTTCATGGCGTCAGATATCTGAGACCGAGACGAAAGGAATTCGTGGCAGATGAGGGATCAGCTTCCTGCAATCAGTGGAATGCATGCAATCATTGCGCTGAATCAGAGTCCAATGATCAATGACCCTTGGCATCAAAGAGAACTGACACACATGTTGCACCCAGACCTCCTCCGGCTCACCACGCACCTGGTGCAAACGTTTGAAACAAGAGGATCTTTTGGAACTGATCTCCCGCTACGATCAGTTAATCATCACTGAGGCAGCCACAATGGAACGAATGCGGTCCTCGGAGAGTCTCTATGTCAGGAAGCATTGTGTTGGATAGCTGCCATGCTAAGGGTCCCAACCGTGAAGAATTCGATGGCAGATTTGTCAGGACACCTCGGCCAAGTGGATCCTAAATCGCTAGTCACTCCGTTGGAAAGTGTCGTTGTTGAGCTTCCACACTCTGGGGTCGTGAAACTGCTGTGCCTGCCATGAGAATATCTGCTTTGAAAGTGTTGCTGCCTTTAACGTGTGTATGTCGATAGTTCTTCACGCTTCCAGCTTTCCACCTCTGCATTTTCTTGCGGTTCAAACTCCCCGTGTTGGGAAAGTTCAGGCCGTTCAAGCTAGCTCCAGGATGCTACTGCCCTGAAGGTCTAAGATTCTAACCCTGCTTAAGCAGCTTCATCACTAGGCCGTCCAGCGGCCCTTCCCGGCGGTGTTCTTGACCGGAGCTGCTGGTCGACACCTGACCAATGCAGCAGGCGCTGTTGCGGAGCATCCTGTGCTCTACTGCGATTCTGAGGGGCTGACTCACCCACCGCTTGCGCTTGCGCCACCAATCTTAGCTGCCGACTAGGTCATGCGTACATGTGTGGAAGGCCGTCGTTGGGTTATCCGCAGTTTCTTCGTGGCTCCCATCTTTGCCGGGGTGCTGCTCCACTGGTTGCCGGAAGGCTCGCCAAGCGCAGGCCCAGCCACGGTTCAACCTTAGCTCATTGCATGAGGTGCTTCGAGGGCATCAACTGGAGACATACCTTCTCAGTCGCAGGCACCGTGCCCACTCTCTGTTCATCTGCATCTGCTGGCAGGGTGGCCTTGGCGCTCCAAGTTCGATTTATCCTCTTATATATACATTTATTTATTTATTTACTTGTTCATTGTTTATTTATCTAATTATTTATTTATTTGTGTTTATGTTTATTTATATATATATATATGTATATGTATATATATATGTATGTATGTATGTATGTATGTATATGTATATGTATATATATATATGTATATGTATATATATATATGTGTGTATATATATGGATATATATATATATATGTATATATAATATATATATATATATGCATGTGTGTGTGTGCGTGTTTGTGTGTGTGCGCTATATTTATAAAAAAAAATGTATTTATAAATGTGCTTATATGTATATTATCTATATTTATATATAATAAATTTATATATATATATATATGTGTGTGTGTGTGTAACATCTGAATAGATGTAAAACTTCTCTATATTGCGGGGGGGCAGTGGCCCACTCATGAGTCCACTGCCAACGAAGCTACTCATGGGTTGGGAGGATATCGGGACTGATCATCCCGACGTACCTGCAAAATTTGTCCATTTGAGGCTGACATGGCAAGGGGCTAAGCCAAGAACCCCAACCACAATGATTTTATTCCTTCTGATCTAATTGCATGTGAGGGGATTCAGTTCCCAACGGATCACTTCAATGATCCATTTCTTGTCTAGTGTGCGTGTGTGTGTGTGTGTCATGTAGTCATATATACATATACATATCCTTAATTATCCTTATATGTCCATTCATATAATATACATATGCATGTGTATATATATATATATACATTATATACCCATGTATTTCCACATATTTCCATGTCCATATCCAAAAATCGTCACATACAGACACCTCTCTCTCTCTCTGTTTTTTGGAGTGGCTATTTTTGTTGACTAAACCTTTGACATTTCGTGACGTCTCTGGGCGATCCTGGCCACGGCTCGAAAGTCCTTCTCGCAGGCTTCAAAGGGCCGCCCAGAGCCGCCCAGCAAGGCAGCAGGGAGGCAACGCCTGTGAAGTAAGATGTAA
>CAMXCT020003660.1:0-52500 GCA_947184155.2 Cladocopium goreaui | reverse complement strand
TCCACTTTTCATCAGCTGGTTGTTTTGCACGCCCGAGCCCCGGAAGAAAAAAAGTGAAGGCCGTGCCGTGAAGGCCGCAAATTCCGGCGATCCTCAGACCTGGCGCTATCAGGTTCAAAGACCCCATCACCGACAAGGGCAAGGCTGACCGGGAACAATAACATTATGTAACATGCATAAATGCCTGGAACAGTTGGTAGTGCTGTGGTGCAAAGCACTCAAGAGCGGATCCTAAGTTGCAAGTTGGGACGAGTCAAATGCAAAAACTTGCAGCAGAATGTTGAACCAGCATGCAGCAGTGAAATTTGATTTACGTTCCAAGCTGCATTTTTGGAGTACTTAGAGAAAGGCGACACCATGGGCCTTGCTCAATTCCTTCCCTAGGTTACCAAAATCAGTCCAAATTGTTTTTTTTCGACAAAAGAACTGCAAGCCAATTCACAAATGCCGCCTCTGCAACCTCAACGCAGAAGTCCCACAAGGCAAAAACAACTTCCTGCTTATATAAACCTTTACAATGCCCAGTGAGCCTGGCATCACAACTACAGCAAGTAAGGGTTGATTCAATACCATCCATGGTGTGAGTGAAATGAACCTTATGCAAAAGAGGGACCCTGAACTTTCCTCAATTTGGATCATAGGACAAAGCGTTTCATCGCTGGGTTTCCTCCAAAGGCTTCCAAGAAGGGTCGCTTGACACTGCAGCTGGCCTCAGAAACTTGGTGGCACCTAACAGCAATTGGGGCTATCGGATTCCAGGGTTCTCTAGCACCAAGAACGATTAGTAGGTACAGGTGCGATACCATACCATACCATACCATACCCTCCTGTACCAGTACCAGTACCGAAGTACCGTACCCGTACCCATTCCCATGCCATTACATTACATGACCTTGCATCACACTACATCGCATTGCACCACATACTCACATCGATGCATGCGAGCAGACAAACGGACAGAGAGACGTGACATGCGTCATCAGACGTGACACACAAACATAATCAATCCATAATCAACCCCCTATTGATTCTTTAAAAAATCCATAATATTCTGTAGAGGTGATACCTGTTCCAACTTTCAACTTGTTTCTTTGATTTTGATATTCAATTCTGACACGAGGTCCAATTATGTGCAGGGTTGGGGGTGCGCGGGCATTCTACAGAGGGGCTGTAGCAAAGTATTATTGAAGAAGGCTTTCAGAAGGCTGTGTAATGGATTTGTAGAGATTCAACGCTAACCTCAAAAAAGCTGCCACCACGCTGCCTTCTGCTTCCCTTCAACCAAGACAATGACTTCAGCCTATTCTGCCCCTTTTGGCATGACGCACAAGGATCAAGAAACGTTCTTGAATTTGACCGCTGTGGTCTTGGGCTGGACACACCAATCTTAAAACAAAAGACTTTACAGAATCAGACACCACACCTCTGAAATAGATATATAAACTTCTACAGAATCTGAAGGCACGCCTTCAATAGCACAGGCATGTGAAATAGAATTTGGAGTTGATACCTCTAAAAATCAGGGTGCAAACCCATGATTGAACCACCACTCTGCAAAATGCACCCTCTACAGAACCTGCACCCTCCCCGAACACCAAGCGCGTGGATAATAGATATATATATATAAATAATAATAGTAAAACATGCAACAACAGTAGTAATAGTAATAATAGTAATGATAATGATGATAATAATGATAATTATGACACCAATGATAATAATGATAATAAAGATAGATAGATAGATAGATAGATAGATAGATAAGAAAGAAAAATGGATAGATATATATATATAGATATAGATAGATGATAGATATAGATAGATATAGATAGATATAGAT
This sequence comes from Cladocopium goreaui, assembly GCA_947184155.2. Taxonomy (NCBI): domain Eukaryota; class Dinophyceae; order Suessiales; family Symbiodiniaceae; genus Cladocopium; species Cladocopium goreaui. Next base: position 50,660 of record CAMXCT020003660.1, on the reverse strand, counting down.
AGTTACAGAAAGATATATGGATAAGAAAGAAAGACAGATAGATAGATAGATAAGATCAATAGATTGGATTAGAATAGATTTTACTATATAATATATATATATAACATGATATAGCAGCATTATATTATTATGTTATGTTATGTTATGTTTTGTTATGTCATGGTATATAACTATAGCGTTATATTGCAAATGATAAGATCAGATTTGATTAGATAGATCGATCGATTGATTGATAGATACACGTTGTTCATGCACATGCATGTACAGTTATGCATATGACATATGAACACAGATTTTCTATGCAACACAGCATGCACATTGCTGTTGACCAAAACCAAGTATCCACAAGCTATTTTGCTCACTTTTGGATTCGCGATGCACACAGGTTTAGAATGTACAAAGGTTTGGAACCGCAGCTTTTTGCGCATCAATAAAAAAACTAAATAATTAATAGATGAATAGATTGACATAGATGAACAGACAAACAGACTAACAAATGAATAGATACGCATGCGTGCCTGTACGCATGCGTGTCTGTATGCATGCATCAATTCCAACCCACATGCTGACTACCCAACACACATATTTATTGTGAACTGGCATTAATTAATCAGGACTTCACCGGCGATAGTTCAAGTAAAAAGCAACACTAATTCATCATGATACAAATGTGTGGCTGCGTGCCAAGAGTTGGCAGCACTTTTTATCACTTTTTATAGGTCCATATCAGCTTCATAAATGCGGTAAACAAAGCGTGTCTGGGGCTCACCAAGATGCGGGTAGGGCAAAGATAATGAGTTCCACCATCGGCCAACGGATAGGCATTGGTGACATGCTACACAAGGAGTTTGTCAATCAAAGTGAAACTGCTGCATGAAAGCTGCTATGGGACACAGCGCGAAATAAACTATGAACGGCTGCCAGGCCAAGCACAGCACGACAATATTCAAAAGGTGCCAGAACCACGCAGGAAATAGAGACCCTTGTATTCCAGGCAAAAAGCATTAAGAAAAACACAGAAAAGAGGATATGAGTTTGGGATGGGGGGTTTCAAGCCCGACAGCGAAACCATCTCAGTTAGTGCAGAGGAAACCACCGGCTTCACCGACGCGGACAAGTGCGCTGAACTGGTGCATTCAAAGTGCTGAAAGACTTCCAGTTTGACATCAACGACCCATCAAGGAAAAATCCGTGGAAAGACGACGCGTCTGTGACAACGGAGTTTTTCAACAGACTTTTTCGACTGTCAACTGTCATGATTTTTGCAAAAAAAATCTGCAGGTACAAGCCTCGCTCAGATGCCAACCCAGTTCCTGGTGGCACTGGCTGCTTGCACCTGGGAAAGCACTGGGAAAGGGAGAAAGCCCATGAATTCCATATCAAAACCAGCCACCTCCAACATTATTCGAGATTCTCGCAACTTAATTGGCTTAATTGATTTTGGATAACGATCAGGGTTTTTAGGATTTGTTTCATTTGTGAACGGCAACTGCCTATTGCAGCTGACATTCCAAGCTTGAACCATGCTGCTGGGCTGCAGGCATTACAGCACCGATGGCAAGTTCGTCACCGTGGCCAGTGGCAGGGGAGATCCTAAAAAGGATATCTTGGTGGACGTTTTCAAGGACTGGTCGCGCTGGGACAAAGAAGACGGAGAAAGATACAGCCATGATCTGGGACCATGATGTAATGACAAAGTAATGTTTGCGCTACAATCTGCCAAGCTACTTCTCGGTAGCCTTTTGAAGAGTTTATGCTTTGACCATGCTTTGGTACCATTGAAGCCCTGCATTAATTACTCATATGTGCTTTTCTCATAGGTCCTAACTCTATCCAAGAGTACATTGATAAACCTGCTTTGAATCATGCATTTGGAGTTTTAACTGATTTTGACAGATCTATATAATCTTTTAAACCTGATTTGTTTTTGTTTTTGCTGCTTTTGGCAGAACGGCAGCCTCCTTGTGGACTACACTCTGGACGAGATTCGAAAAGAAGCCGACATCAAGCCGCTGCTCCGCACCAGGAATGCTGTATTTGCTGCATGGCAGGCCAATGCTTGTTTTTACCATGCTTAAAAATTAGTTGCGAAACTAAAGCCTGAAATATACAGTAGGTGGGGATTTCCAATTCTGAAGCATACCCAAGTGAATGGTCGGCACATCGCTTGTGCCTCCGGTTTTCGTCGCTGTGCCTCGAGTTTTTTATACGTGTGTTCAGTACGCTGCCTACCTTTGTCCATAGGGCTTCTATGTTTGGTCTCTCCGTGTTTTTTTGGTGTTTCTTTCTAAGTGGTTTCTATCTCTGGCTTCTATATGGCTTTTTTGTTTGCCTGCACATTGGCTTGTATGTCTGGCATCAATATAGCTTCTATGTTTGATTTCGAAGTGACTTCTATCCTTGGCTTCTATATGGCAATATCTTTTTATGTGCGTCATTAATTCGGCTTCGATGTTTGCCTGCTCAGTGGCTTCCATGTCTGGCGTCCATGTGGCTTCTAAGTTTGGCTTCCAAGTGGCTTCTAAGTCTGTGGCTTCCATGTGGCCTTTATGCTTGCGTGTTACGTGACGTCCATGTTGGGTGTCAATATGGCTTCTATGTTTGGCTTCTAGGTGGCTTCTATTTCTGGCATTTATGTGGCTTTTATGTCTGCCGGCTGAAAGACTTCCATGTCTGGCGTCAATAGTATGGCTTCCATGTTTGGCTTCAAATTGGCTTCTATGTCTGCTGTCCATGTGGCTTCTCTATATGGTTTCCAAGCGGCGTCTATGTCTGGCGTCTAAGTGGCTTCCACGTCTGGCGTCTGAGTCTAAGTGGCTTCCATGTTGCGTTTGTCAGCGCCTGCTATGTGTGGCTTTTGGATGCATCTCAGTGTGTTTGTAGTTTGCCTTCTACTTGGTCTCTTCAGCGGGCATTTAATTGTGTAATTGCGTACGCATCGCGGCCACGCAGCGGCTTAGTGGTTTCAACGTATGGTTTCCCGTGGCTCTTATGTCTGTTTCTGTGATTTGATGCGGCTTCTGATTCTTATGTTTGAGGTTCCATCTCTTAACCCCAGCACGCAACACCAAGAAGCACAACTCACCCTTACAACCTTCCACCCTCAAACCCTGGCCGCGTCTCCCACCCTATACCCCCAACCCCTAACCCACCCCCCACCCCCACCCCCTGTAACCTACTTTTGGGGACGTGTCTACACAATGCATTACAGTTTGCATCACATGTGGTATGTTCACTCTAATTCATACATGTACCACTGCGCCACCCCGTGGCCCAAGACTTGCTAGCATAGCTATAAAAAGGAGTGCTGCGTGCTGCCGGTTGGCCACAAGTGTTACAACTCTTTAGTTGGGATCTAGGGCCCCCTGAATACGGGGGATTGCTACCTCAAAGTGGTAGCGGAGCTTTGTGCCCTGCCAAGGTCCGATATTCGGACAGCAGTTGCTTCCTGCACCTGCACCGATATCCGGACTTGCAAGGGCAACTTGTGGGTCAACTCCGAGTAGCTGCCATGGTCTTAATCCATAACATGGAATCAGACGAAGAACATCTTCAAATTGTTTCATATGAAGAGCCTGAAGCCTACGCCGTTAGGACCGTCGAAGGTACCTCCACAATTTGAGGGCCAATCCAGCTGGTTTGAATATGAAGACTTAATGATGTCATTCAAAAATGCCCTTGTAGGAGCGGCTTCGTTTTACAAGTCGATGCTCGACAATGCCCTACTCCGAGATCCGGATCGTGGCCTCGCCCATTTCAAGGACACATTGAGACCGTACTTCGTGAAGGGAGTAAATCATGTGTTCCTTTGGCGGTTCCTCCAGATTTTTCGCGCGTACAGAGGCCAGAACGAATTCGTGCATTGGATAGGGCGTTTTGAGATCGCACAGAAGCGACTCTTGGCATCGTGGTCCGATTTGCTTGATCTCTCCGATTTACCGGAAGTAGGCTCGGCCGAATTCGTGGCTACCAACAGATAACGACAGATGAAGATAGAACAAATTGCCAGATGACCCTTCGAGAACAGACCATAACAAACCGAAAGGCCCAACATCAAAATCAACTTCCATTATCGGATAACTTGATGTCCTTGATTTTCTTGGTGCCATCTAACCTGAACGAACAACAGCGGCTTTGTTTCCTCAGCAATGCTTCAATATACATACCTCCAAGTGAAACAGCTTTTTCTTGAACTTTTCAGAACAGGCGTTGCCGACCCAAATATCACCGAAACCGGTCCTCGTTCTACATCATCGACGAAGGTGAGACGGGGGAAGGCGGACAGGGATTTTGGGTCATTGACGAAGAAACAGGAGAAGAAGGATTCACAGGTCTTTCCACAGAAACCGAATTCTGGGTTCTAGGCGCTAAGGGTTCATACTCTAAGTGCCGATTGTACGGCCGATCGTTCAAGAAAGGAAAACCGAAGGGCTATGGAAAGGAAGATAAGCGTTCAAGACCCGGCTTCCGCCCGAACTCAAAAGGCAAAGGTTATGCAGCATGTGACAGTGACCAGCAAGACACAGCTTCCTGGGGAAAAGGAAAAGGCAAGAAGGGCAAGAAAGGAATGAAAGGAAAGGATTCTTTCAAAGGAATGCCTTCACGGAAAGCAAAAGGTAAAGGAGATGGCAAGAATAAAGGAGGAAAGCAGTTTCAACAACCTCCACAAGCAAGCGTCGCTCAACAAGCCTCTTCTAGTACCTCACAAACCTCCGAAAACCAGAAACTGCCCAGGCCGAGGAAAGCTGGAGTTATGATTATGATACCTATTGGACAGATGACTGGTCAACATGGGAATCCTATTACAGATATGATGGAGATACTCCCAAGGTGATTGGTACAATTGCTTCTGTTGGGGAACTGCCCATTGCAGAGGACAAGCGTTCAGAATATTTTCAAAACATTCCTGTGCACGGACAGACGGACCAAAACAACCGGTTCTGTTTTTCTGTTGTTTGCTTGTTCCGATATCTCGGGCACGAACTCATGTCCATCATGACTTACATGTTTTTGTTTGTGCCCCTGCTGTACCAGTGCTTCCAAGATTTGAGCAGGAAATCATTTCAGAGCATCCGGCTCGTTGAAGAGAGCATCGCAACCGATTCCGGTGACAAGCATCCGAATGAACAACACACGTGCCCACTCGATTCCGATATTACGGAGGAGTGTGTATATCTGAATTATGATCATGGTGCCCAGCAAGCACTCCTGTGTGAGTACGTGGATCTTGGTTCTCATCCGACTGATGTGATTCTTGACTCAGGTTGTACCAGAGCCATGGGTTCCCGCTTTGCGATAGATCGTCTTGTTCAAGCCTGCCAACAACATCCAAAGCGTGACCACATTTGGTTTTCCAAACGACCATGTTCAAGTAAATTTTCATTTGCACATGGAGACAATCCACTATCAAGGAGAGACTTGTGATTCATTTCCGAAATGATCAAGCACACACTGGTTGGATTACTACGTGCGTTGACATCCTTGGCAAGGTAAGGTTCCTACTCTCTTTTCAGTTGAACAAATGCGGAACCTTCGAATGAACATTGAACACACTCCTGTAGGAGAGTTTCTCACTTGTCCACTCTTTGGAATGCAAGCTCTAGCGGTCAGTACATTCAATCATCCGGTTCTTGGCATTATGTCTCTTGCAACATCAAGTTCGAAACCGATGTACAGCTTTCAATCAGAAGACATCACATGTCCAGCATGTACCCAGTGAACCTTTTCAACCTGATGACCAGCCGATGGTGGCATCTGGGCCAAGTTCCGGTTCCAAGGACGGAGTCCCACGACGCCGGGATCCTCAACCTGAAGAAGAGACAGAAGTCAAACAGGAACCGAAGGTTGAAGTACAGGTTGAAGAGAAAAAGGAACCGTCACCTAAAGGAACATTATTACTTGCACTTCAGAGGACTCATGATAAGCTTCAATCACCGACTGAACTTTTGAAACTCCACTTGAAGCATTATCACATGTCAACTGAACAATTCAAGAGAAGAACATCCGCACTGAAGTTGCCTAAGGAAATCTACGACAAGTATGATCAGATCACCAAATCCTGTGTTACATGCTCCAAGGCTAAGATTGCCCTCTCAAGAGCCAAGGTATCAGGAATTCGAAGTGAGGCCTTCGGAGAACTTACTTTCATTGATCATGGAGAAGTTCCAATTAATCCTCAGTCCAAGCTTCAATTCCTACTTCTTTATGAGGGTGCAACTTCATTGGCTACTGCCTAAGTCGTTCAGAATAGGTCAGATCTGGTGACGATTTCACATCTTCAAGAGCACTTCGAAACGTATCAGCTGAATCCAAAATACATTGTTGCCGATCAAGCTTTTATGAGCACTGAAATGGAAGATAACTATAGCAGGCACAACATACGACCGATCTCTCCAGGACCAGGTACACCATGGCCAAATAGGGCTGAAGCAGCCATTCGCATGTTTGAGAAACAGGTCTCACTGATGCTCATATCCTCGAAGGGTGATCCATCGCTTGCCAATATTACATACAAACAGTTGTGCAGACAAGCATGTATTTCAAGGAACACTATGGTAACACATGGCGTTGTAACGCCAATGGAATTAGCATTTGGAAGAAGACCTGCCGATCTTACGGCGACAGAAAACATGACACCTGCACAGCTCACTACTGAGGCCCCTGCTCCTGAGAGACAGATTGAAGCGTATAAGGTCACTGGTGATGTGAAAGTTTCAAGAAAAACAATCTGATGACCTTCCACGAGACATTGCCAGCAAACTTCAACTTAGTGACGGACCATTCTTTCCTGGAGACAACGCATATTAATTACTGGACAGAAGATAAATCCAAAATAAAATCTGATGGTTCTCATGGAGGAAAATGGATTAAAGGAAAGTTGGTTTCAGTTGATGGAAGTATGGTTGTAGATCTAGGAACTAGAATTGTGAAGGTCAACATCAGCAAGATTCAAAAAGACCACAATCCAGTGGAAGACATTGATGTACCTCTCGATCCTGCCGCATTAGCCAGTGCCGATAGTACGGCCAATAGTGCCGCTATCGCGGCCAAAGATGCCCGCGCAACGATCTCGAAGACAACCTGCAGAACTGATGACTTTGCCAACACCACGGATCACTGGTAGGACCAGAAGGAATCCAGTATGGTCAGCATGTCTGGGAACCACTCACTAAGGGTAAGACTGATTCCCGGAGATGCTTGGTGGTTCTGCAAAGCTCAGTCAATCCGCATCCATGCAGGGACTTCGAGTCGGCGCACCAATAGGTTTGAGAACAGGTTACGACTTGCTAACAGCTCACGGCCGGCGAAAAGCCATGGAAGTCATAGAGCGACAGCAACCTAAGATCATTCACAGGCACCAGTTTGTGGTCCATGGAGCCAACTACAGAATATCAACGATCCTGCAGATACTTATCAGAAAAGGAAAAAAGGATCTTCCACTGGTTGAATTTTGTGCCAGAGTCGCTATGTTCCAAATTGAACACGGAAGATATTTCATAATTGAAAATCCAGCTTCCCCAAAAATTTGGTTCACTAAATGCTTCCAACGCCTTCTCAAGAAGCATGCCGTAGATATGCGTGCTTTTGGCATGAGAGACCCAAATGGATACTAAGACGACGACGACGACGACGACGACGACGACGACGACTACTACTACTACTACTAATACTACTACTACGACGACGACTACGACGACTACGACTACGACTACGTCCAAAAGCAGCTTGCCGATCTCACGGCAGTTGAGCATCCAATGTTGGCAGCTGACTTTTATGAACAAGGTCTTCCAGTACGTGACTACTATACGCGATGCTTACTCAACTGCATAAATGCTCTTCCATCAGGTAATGTTTATCACCCTGTCCAGATCGAGGCACAACAAGATGTTTCACATGTCAGGCAGATGTATTTAAGTACTTCGCTTTTTGACAACGCAGTAATTGTTCGCGGTAGTTTCCAAGCACTACGCGTTACCTACCGTCACACACATGGCGTACGCTTACTTTGGAAGAAAAAGGATACGTCACACGTTTTTCTTCGACTTCATTCTAGAGATATGTCGCAATTAATTGCAAGTCAATGGTCCGCCGTTTTGTTTTGGAACAACGATGGCGGGATACCATCTGACAACACCGACAACAATATACCTGAACAGAACACCAACATCGACCCTCCACCGGGTCTTCCACCGCAGCCTGACAACAATCAAGCGAATGACAACAATCCTGAAACATTTAACACCCCCACCCCACCATCATCACCACATCCACCAGATGTACCTATGCCTGATGATCCTCATACGCCGAATCCCGGCTTTCCACCTGATGATGATGATCCATTTCACACACCATTTCAATCACCACCAAGACCGAATGATGACTCACCAGATGAGGAAATGCAGTCACCACCAGACTTACCACCTTATCCATCACCACCACCAGATTATCCACAACCACTGTTTCCCGGAGCCCAATCCATACCTGTCGCGCCAGACACCGTTATCGTGCCAAACACAGTCATTCCACCGAACATTGATGATACACCCATGACACATAGCACTAAAAGAAAAATGATGATCCACCGATACCACCTGCGACTGAGGCTCGACCATCGCAAATGCCTGCGTCGTCTTCATCCCAATTTCATCCTAGCAACCATTTGGGGGGTGATACACAGCCATCAGTTGCACGAAATGCGACCACACAATCCGCTGTAGTCGCACCTAGTGTTTTTAAAGCAAAGAAATCGCCTAAGAATCCCAAGGATGTTGCTGTACCCGATGACTTTGATGATGACGAGCCTGATCCAGATGCAGGTCCATCAGGACATAATGGTCTACCGCTACTTCCGCCACGCGGAGATGAACCTTTCAATCCTGCACCTATGCCTGAGAATGATCCGCAACCGGACACTCAAGATCAACAAGAACCAGGAGAAGAAGAAGAAAAAGAAGAACCTGAAGAAGACACAGGTGATACTATTCCTTTTGGTTCAACCGACACTGACGAGACACTTGATTACAATGACTTAGTCATTGATGATTCTCAGTGGTGTTTAATGTCACAAGAACAGAAGGTCTGTAGTAATACTGCATCATTCTCTGTGCCTAGATTGATTGATGGTTCACCAGTAGCTTTGCGGAATGTTGAATTATCCAGTGCCATTGGTATGTCATATTCCGTTATGACGGGGAAACAACGCAACCGTTGCTGTAAGACTAGATCTAATATTATTGAAGAATATCACGGCATAAATGATGAAGATAAAGCGTTCATGACTTTGTACTCCATGACTCCATGACTGATAAATTTGCATGCCTGGTTGGCAAGAAACGAAAGGAGCCACACAACAAGAGAAAAGACAGCTTGCTAAACAGTTTCTTGAAGCCAAGAAGGCAGAATGCCAATCATGGATTGACAACGAAGTTTTTGACCTTGTAGCTGGTAGATGGGTCCTTACTGTGAAGAAAGACAAGGATGGTAACTTCCAGAAGTGTAAGGCCAGATGGGTCCTCAAGGGTTTTCAAGACAAACAGAAGAACACTCAGCAAATGGACAGTCCTGCAGCCTCAAGAGCAGGTTTCCGATGTGCAACCCAATTAGCCGCTAATCACGGCCGGGACCTTTTTCACATGGACCTTAAGACCGCGTTTCTACAAGGTGAAGCCTATGATGAAACCCGTGATATCATCTGTCAGGTTTTCCACCAGAATACGGGTATCCTCCATATATTGGTGTGATGCGCCACGCCGATGGTGGCGGATCATTGACAAGGCCTTGCTCGAATGCGGACTCATCCCAACACGCGCAGACAGATGTACTTATGTACTTTATGACGGTTCATCCAAAACCAAAACTTACCAACCACCCCGCAGTGTGCCCCCTGAACAGGTAACAGGTAAGTATTTCTGAAGCCATTGATCACCTTATGGATCTGGTAGTGCGCAACAATGCTCGACTTCATTCGTCTTCATGCTGATGACCTGTTCATGGCAGGCGACAAGGTGTTTGAATCAAAGGTTTGGTCTAGTCTGCGTAAGAACTTTGCGGTTGGTTCAGAAGACAAGAATGACATCATGTTTGTAGGACAACGCATTAAATGGAAAACTCAAGAGAAGTATGGACACTACATTTCTGTAGACCAGAAGCTAGCTGTAGATGCAGTTGAAGAGGTCAAAATTGACAATTCCCTGAAGGACAATGCCCAATGCAATCCACAACTTCACACTGCCTACCGTTCCGTTCTCGGACAGCTTAACTGGTTACAGAGTAGAGCTCAAGTCCATCTTTGTTACCTTCAATCCATCAGACAGCGTGGCCTGTTGCCAGGAGGTACTCGGGGTGGAAGGCAAGACGTTCACTTTGCCTTAGACGGTTCTTGAACAACCATGCAAGATAGCTTGCGCCCTGAGTCCGACGGCATCATTGTAGGTATCCGTCATGCGTAGCAGGCTTAGGCCCCGAACTCACAGGTAGCAACTACGTTTTGACCAAGCATCCGGTCCCTTTCAACCGTTTTATCGGCGTATGGTCCTTATAGTTGACCACTGTTGGATTGACCGCCCTAAGGGCGAAGATCTCGCAAAAATGACCGACTACGAATCAGAGTGAGATATTATGATGCACATCGCTCATCACCAGTACTACTGGGAACGACGAAATCAGAATGAGAGCGATAGAGCTGTTTGGGCACGCCATCAATGCATCAAGCATGTGACCGCCAAACTCTCCGATTCAGAACACATTTAAATTCTTTTATTACAAGCTTTAAAATGGCACGAGCCGCACCGGCCAGGTCGCCGCGAGATGGACCGACTCCTAACGACACGACTCGGACCGCCGCAATCTAAGGATGACAAGAGAGTAGCCGTCATCCGGCGACAAATCTCCAAGCGCTTTCGTCAAGGCATGATACATCCTCACCGTGACACGTCCGGCAAACATCAAGTCCAAGGCAATGCCCAAGAAGCTGGCATCCTGGCAGAAGAAATCCGATACACCGAGAAGCTCTGCGGCCGCATCCGGTTCCACCTCTTCTAAACCAGCCGATACCACGGCGAAGAAGGGACACAACAAACAGGAAGTTAAGGGACCTGACATCAAGAAAGAAGCATCACAGAGGGCAAAAGAGATGCTCCGTGATGCGGACGCTGCACGAAAAGTTTTTTGAAGATCTTGTTCAGGACCTCACCAATACTTCATGGTTTGTTCGTCCAGAAGGAACTCTTGAGCGCAGGAACGTCCAGAACTGTGGAAACACCGAAGCAATGTATTGGTGTCATAAATGCGGTTACGCCTATTGCCTGGACTGCCGAAGTCACGGCGAGGCATGCGACCATCATATTTGTAACTATACTCCTCCGAACTCGGAGAACAGTTCATGCCGGACAGCATCGGATCAAAAGAATCTAACATTGATGATCTTGTTTTCAACGCTATTGGCCAAGAAGCGTATTTCGGTTTTGACCGCAAGGAACAATCCGATCACCGGAGACTTGCATTTGATGAAATCATTGCCAAAATGCGAAGAGGTAAAAGGGTTGGAAATACATATTTCCAGTCCTTCCTCAAGAACGGCATCGAGGATTATCCCTTTGCCGAATTCATTTACGAGCCTTCCGATGACCGAAGAGTCCCGACCCTTAAGGAACATTACACCGACTCCCAAGATCAGACATCACCACTTCTAATTTGGAGATTATGTTGGATTGTCAATGCGATGATCTTTCGGGACGATGAATGTTTTGGCCTTCTTGAAATCTATAGGTCTGTCTTATTGAGCAAGGGTGTTTTCAAGGCCGGCAAGATCCGAACTACGGACAATGGCTGTGAAACTCAAAAAGTCATTTATCATTTGGCGCTCTTGACACTCAACCTTGGAGCCATCAATAGACAGCCGTTAATCGGCGGAACCAAAAAGTTCCCATCTTGGATTCGTAAGGATCCTTCTTGCGTTGTGCTTCCTCACCTGATCTTCAAGAATGGCGCGCATATCGTCGCATGGTGTGAAGCCAGTGACGCACATGGTGGGATCGCAATCCATCAAGACCTCGCAAGGGACAATGCCATGCTTGGTATGGTAGTAAACGCCGAAATTACGGCTCCATCACTTGCCATTTTTCTCCAAGGAACACATGAAGTTGGAAGTTTCATTGAACTCCTCTGCCAGCATCAGCGCGAAACTGAAAACAAGAAGCAGAAGAACAAGTTCTGGATTCTTCACGGCTGTATTTTCAGATTGGCATTTGGAAGAGTCACTTCTGGTGAAATGGTAGACCCAAGCTCCGGTATATTCCGGTATATGGACAGCATTGCCAACTTCCATTACTCCTAACATGGAAGCCAGTGTTAAGGCCGCATCCGGCTCCACTTGCCACAACTCAAGCTGATGAGGAAAACAACATTTCTGAGATTGATGGCCGGTGTGATGTCGAGTCATGTCTTCTGCTTAAACCGACAACCGGCGCAGACAATCATGACGTTCATTCGTTGCACTGTGTTCCATATCTCATCCTATGCATGGTCCAACGCATACACCGAGCTTTGCGAACGTTGGGTTCAGTTCCTCGCCGCTTGCATCTCGCACCAAGTAGACTTTCTGCAAGGCGACGGAAATCTGTTCGCTCAGCGAAACTTTAAACAGGATGACCGCTCCGATTTCCGGAGCTGCATCATCCTAGTGGATCTTTTAGAGCGATTCCTAGGCCAAATCAACATGCACAGATCAGCCTTAAATAGAATTACTTTCAATATTGTCTCATCAACGCAGGCGGGAGAGTTGATCCTTCTTAATATTTGCTACGGCAAGCAAGCCATTGTTTGCGAGGGGCGGCAAAATTAAATACCTGCTAGTATATGACCTTGGTCTCGGTGACACTGACCAGGCCTTTCATTCACCGCTGATGACTATTGCGAACATGCGAGCCATCAAGAAAACGCGCATCACATCGCAAGCTGCCGAATCACGGCGACGAGGTCGGTGGCAGGAAAAGAATGCTGAATTTTTGCAGGCCCGCCAAGAACGTCAGGAAGTCCGCCAAGAAAGGCAGGACAGAGTTCCTCCTTTGCATAGAGACAACTTCCGATATGCGGAGCCTCCACAGCCAAACAGAAACAGATCCATGGCCTTGTGGGGTCTCTGACCTTTGTCTGCCACGCTCCTCACGCCAAGGTGGAGTTGTTCCTCGACGTTCTCCAGGTGATCTTAGAGGACGAGGTGGAGTTCGTGGTCTTGTGGAGTTGACTGATCTCGGCCGTGATTTCGGCTCGCACCGGCGAAGGTCATGCCCGGCGCATAGTGGACAATCACAGGCCAACAGCAGTACCGTGAACAACCATGTTACCAACACAGGAGCCTGGCAACATTATGAACAGCCTCCTGAGAACCGACATCACGGTCAGGGCTGCTGATTACAGGTACAATCCAGGCCGAACCTCTGTTGAATATGCCCAAGGGTATCAAGTACCGTATGAGAGGTGGGTTAGAAACGCTGATGGTACCTGGCTTGACTTAGTGCCTCAAACACCAGATCAATCCATTTATCTTCACCAACATACCTGGCAGAGAACACAGAACGAGCTGTTCCTTTATGGATACACTTTCAGAATGGGATTCTGAGCACTAGCCGATCAACGGCAAGAACAGTCTCCTCGTAGCGGCATTTTGAGAACCTCATGAGCCGTTATTCTGGCCAACAGTAGCATCTTCATTTGTCTGCGGACACGGTTCACTGCAGAGCATAAGCTGAGCGCTTCTTATGCGAGTTTAAAGATTTTGCTGCATGTTACGTTAGCTTGATCCAAAGGGGCTCCAGGGATGGTTTCTATAGAGGGTGGACGGGGCATGACGTAAACATAAACTATATCTAGGCGTAAGTAAAAACATATGTGAAACATAAACGAAACATATGTGGAACGCAAACGAAACATAAATGGAATATAATTGAAACATAAGTGACACATAAAGCAAAACATGTGTGTGAAATTTGCAACATATGTGAAACATGAGTTGGCCGTCCCCCCTGTGTCAAGCAGTTGCCAATTTGAAATCCAAACCTGGTACAAACCTGCAGCCAATGTGAAACTGATGTCTCCCACATGTTTCACATATGTCTGACATACGTTTTGTTTGCGCAGCACTTGCGTCAGGCAAAAGTCTAAGATCTTATTCTGGGAAAATAAGATCTTAGGATTTTGACATACATAAAAAAAAACACAAGCGAAACACAAACAAAACACAAACACAACATAAATTTGCGTATGGCCTTATTTTTATGTTTTTTTGTGTTTTTTTAATGCTTGTTTGCACAAAAAAAACACAAAAACAAATAAAAATAAGGCCTTACGCAAATAATTGACACAAAAAACACAAACAAAACATAAACCAAAACATAAACAGAACACAAAAAAACACATAAACAAATTTATGCTACATTTGTGTTTTGTTTATGTTTTGTTTGTGTTTCGCTTGTATTTTTTTTATGTATGTCAAAATCCTAAGATCTTATTTTCCCAGAATAAGATCTTAGACTTTTGCCTGACGCAAGTGCTGCGCAAACAAAACGTATGTCAAACACAAGTGAAACACAGAGCAAACATTGTGTCACATAACTCCGCTCACCTCCAGAGAAGATGGAAAAACGTGCGCGACAGTTGGGACACATGACTGCCAGAATGGTTTGTGGATTCATTTGTGTTTTGTTGATGAGTCGTTTTATGTTTTATTGTGGATTCACTTGCATTCTGTTTATGATGAGTTTCCGATGTGTTTATGATTCACTTGTGTTTGCTTTTATGTTGCGTTTACATTGTTTTATGTTGGTTCTTTACGTCTTTGGTTTATGTAAGGCTCTTAGCCTCAGATCGTTGACGAAGCCCTTTGGGTTTACCTAAATGTTACGACGCGAAGAAAATTTGTGTCTGTTTTGTAACCTACTTTTGGGGACGTGTGTGCACAATGCATTCTTTGCAGTTTGCATCGCATGTGACATTCATACATGTACCACTGCACCTCTCCGTGGCTCAAGACTTGCTAGGATAGCTATAAAAAGGAGCGCTCCGCGCCGCCGGTTGACCACAAGTGTTGCAACTCTTTAGTTGGGATCTAGGGCCCCCTGAATACCGGGGATTGCTACTTCACCCCCCACACCTAAACCCCTAAACCCTCCCCACACTCTCCACCCCACCCCAAACCCTACAGGCCGTAGCGCGCGCGCGTATCTTTTTTCACCACGCAGACGGCTGGGACCGCACACAAAAACAGAGGTACGTGTCAAGCACGGATATGAGCAGCAACAGCAACAGCAACAGCAACAACAACAACAACAACAACAACAAACATGTACGTGTGTTGATGGACGCTGAGCCGCTCTGAGCAAAAAGAAGAATCCCGCGTGCTGTGATGCGAATCAGGTCACGGGAGGCGCAGGTGATATTCTGATTGAGGCGTAAGTGATGTACGGAGGCGTAGGTGATGTGGAGGCGCAAGTGATGAAATTGTGGAGGCGCAAGTGGTGTCTTAGCCGGAGGGAATTACTGGGTCAAATTGTATGCGTTTCGAAAATGATAAGATGTTCGGTTAAGTCAAGGACATTCACACGGAATATCAGACTCCTTGAATTGGTTGCCACAATGGCTGGACGCCATCCACTTTCTCCCATCGCTATTAACAGAAACGATCGAATGTGGATACTCCCCCTCCTTTTACCGTAGTGCAAAAAAATATTTTTTCTTCCACGTTAACTAAAGTGACAATTCAGAGGTTTACTTCCATGTTAGTTGCAATGGGGGGGTAAACTGCAAATTTGTGTTCTTTGGATCTGAGCCCTGTTTTTTTTTGGGCTAGTTCTTTTTG
The DNA here is from genome assembly GCA_947184155.2 of Cladocopium goreaui. Taxonomy (NCBI): domain Eukaryota; class Dinophyceae; order Suessiales; family Symbiodiniaceae; genus Cladocopium; species Cladocopium goreaui. The sequence goes on along the minus strand of CAMXCT020003660.1, from coordinate 34,807 downwards.
CCACGAGTTCCCCGGGAATCCTGGGCATTTGTTGATTAACGGATTAACGTAGAAATTTTGTTTTTTTCAAGATAAAGCTGGGAATGCCTCCATTTTTTAACAACCAACGATTGGAACGGATAACTTACATAGAAATTTGCTACTTGAAGTAGGTGGATGCAACCAAAAAAGAAACAGTGTTGTGTTTTGACACTTCCATGATAAGCACCAATTTGGCACCATTGATTTCGAAAGGTTGCGTCCTCAATCGCTCGGACATGACAGGGGTGAGAAGATAGATGCAAAGAAGAAAAAAATGATGTGCAAAAAAAAAAACTTCCACGTTAACTAAAGTGACAATTCGGAGGTTTACTTCCATGTTAGTTGCAATGGGGGGGGTAAACTGCAAATTTGTGTTCTTTGGATCTGAGCCCTTTTTTTTGGGCTAGTTCTTTTTGCCACGAGTTCCCCGGGAATCCTGGGCATTTGTTGATTAACGGATTAACGTAGAAATTTTGATTTCAACAAGATAAAGCTGGGAATGCCTCCATTTTTTAACAACCAACGATTGGAACGGATAACTTACATAGAAATATGCTACTTGAAGTAGGTGGATGCAACCAAAAAAGAAACAGTGTTGTGTTTTGACACTTCCATGATAAGCACCAATTTGGCACCATTGATTTCGAAAGGTTGCATCCTCAATCGCTCGGACATGACAGGGGTGAGAAGATAGATGCAAAGAAGAAAAAAATGATGTGCAAAAAAAAAAACTTCCACGTTAACTAAAGTGACAATTCGGAGGTTTACTTCCATGTTAGTTGCAATGGGGGGGGTAAACTGCAAATTTGTGTTCTTTGGATCTGAGCCCTTTTTTTGGGGGGCTAGTTCTTTTTGCCACGAGTTCCCCGGGAATCCTGGGCATTTGTTGATTAACGTAGAAATTTTGAATTTTTCAAGATAAAGCTGGGAATGCCTCCATTTTTTAACAACCAACGATTGGAACGGACAACTTACATAGAAATTTGCTACTTGAAGTAGGTGGATGCAACCAAAAAAGAAACAGTGTTGTGTTTTGACACTTCCATGATAAGCACCAATTTGGCACCATTGATTTCGAAAGATTGCATCCTCAATCGCTCGGACATGACAGGGGTGAGAAGATAGATGCAAAGAAGACAAAAATGATGTGCAAAAAAATAATATATTTTTTTCTTCCGCGTTAACTAAAGTGACAATTCGGAGGTTTACTTCCATGTTAGTTGCAATGGGGGGGTAAACTGCAAATTTGTGTTCTTTGGATCTGAGCCCTGTTTTTTTTTGGCTAGTACTTTTTGCCACGAGTTCCCCGGGAATCCTGGGCATTTGTTGATTAACGGATTAACGTAGAAATTTTGTTTTTTTCAAGATAAAGCTGGGAATGCCTCCATTTTTTAACAACCAACGATTGGAACGGATAACTTACATAGAAATTTGCTACTTGAAGTAGGTGGATGCAACCAAAAAAGAAACAGTGTTGTGTTTTGACACTTCCATGATAAGCACCAATTTGGCACCATTGATTTCGAAAGGTTGCGTCCTCAATCGCTCGGACATGACAGGGGTGAGAAGATAGATGCAAAGAAGACAAAAATGATGTGCAAAAAAAAATCTTCCACGTTAACTAAAGTGACAATTCGGAGGTTTACTTCCATTTTAGTTGCAATGGGGGGGGTAAACTGCAAATTTGTGTTCTTTGGATCTGAGCCTTTTTTCTTTTGGCTAGTTCTTTTTGCCACGAGTTCCCCGGGAGTCCTGGGCATTTGTTGATTAACGGATTAACGTAGAAATTTTGATTTTTTCAAGATAAAGCTGGGAATGCCTCCATTTTTAAACAACCAACGATTGGAACGGATAACTTGCATAGAAATTTGCTACTTGAAGTAGGTGGATGCAACCAAAAAAGAAACAGTGTTGTGTTTTGACACTTCCATGATAAGCACCAATTTGGCACCATTGATTTCGAAAGGTTGCATCCTCAATCGCTCGGACATGACAGGGGTGAGAAGATAGATGCAAAGAAGGAAAAAATGACGTGGCGGTCAGTCGGGGGGTTTTAGGGATCGCCCCAGGAGGATGTATTCAACATGAGGGGAGAACATGTTAACATAGAAGTTGCCAACCTGATGTCTGGACCCTCAAGTTACTTCCACGTAAGGGTTTTTAGTCTCAGTTTTCACACTTCCATGATGAATATGTTACTGACATATCTGATGAGCTACTTCTATGTAAGAGATTCACGGTCAGTTTTTCTGCATTTGCTGGCCCGGTAGCCCAGTTTCACTTTTTCCCCAGGAATTGGACGTAAACGACTTCCATGTAAACCGACAAGTTTTTCCATCCTGACTTCCACCATAAAAGGAACCGGTGTACTGTCATTGCGTCCTATCTTTTTGATAATGTATATAATCCCCATGTTCATTGGTTGCTTGTGTACTGATCCTTGGTGCTCCCCACATTTCTTTGCCAGCTTTGAGGAACGGCCCTTTTGGCGGAGGAAAGACCAGCTAGACAATTGGACAAGAGTCGACAAGAGTCGACAAGAGGCGTTGTCTGCGGGTACCTCCCTTTTCCTAGTTGCAGATGTGCGTCAAGCCAGGATGACCTGGGCACACTGTTTCTAACCATCTGCAAGGAATGCCTTCAGGTTCCAAGTCATTCAAAAGCAGATCATTATGTTCTTTTGACGTGGTTTTCCAGTGTTTTCCTCTCTTGTGCTTCAATTGACGTTCTCTCAGAGTACATAGCGCATCTGCCAAATCCAACTTTCATGGCCTGCCATGACTGCCATGACACGATGTCACCTGACGTTCATTCCTTGGTCCGCCCGGAGTCACTAGACCAGACCTCAGCGGATTGAGGAATCGAGCCGTTCAGTGGTTTTCCCCTTGCTACCCCCCGATGTGACTGCTAGAGGAGCATCGACGAAAATCCTTTGCAAGACAAGCCACTCGCTTCAAAGCAAGGATGAGCTAGTCTCTGTCATTTTCTGTCAGATCTTTTCCGACAGAAGTATTTTCAACCATATTGATTTCTGTATTCTTTTCATAGATTCAAATTCCTCACAAAATTGAGTTTGATCGGCATGCAGCTAAGTACCACACCTTGTGCGTAGGCTCACTGCAACGCCGCATGCCTAACAGCCAGCGCGCATCATGTTCTATCAACAACCTGTTGCCCTGTTGCATTGAACTCAAACTCAAAACCAGATCAAGTAGCTTTCAAAGGTGGCCCGAGAAAGAGACAGAGGGATATATATATATATATGTATACATAAAGGGAGGGAGAGGGAGAGAGAGAGAGAGAGTTAAAGCACCCAGCTATTTCAAGGCTAAAGTCCAAACAAAGTTTTTGTGTATTGATATGTCTATAGCATCTACTTTGTAGTTGTTGAAGTTGCGGCTCACATATCCCACATCTTCGACGGATCTTTGATCTTTGGGCATGTGCGGCATGAACTCATGCCCATCCTTCTATGGGGATGGACGCTATCCTGGCGATGGCGGAGCCGCGCTGGAAGAGCTGTGGCAGCTGCTCCCATGGCGGGAAATCTGCAACTGCCCAGGCGATCATAAGCGATCAGCGATTATGATCTCCCGGAGATGAGACAGCTTGGGCACAGCTTGGGCAGCCTGGAAACGGTTTGAAAGCAGAGGTGGAATTCAAAAAGGTGTTTGGATGATTTTGGAAGATCATTTTTACAAATTTCAGGACGACCACCTGAATATATCACTTGCAGCGAGATCCTGGAAGTTGGAGCTTTGTACCAACTGCAGTAACTCCATGTGGACCTACCAACTTCCCGTCACGGTTGATTCTTTAGAGACCCATGCAGCACAGCTGACTTCGCTCATGGCAAGATCGCCTGCAGGCCGCTACACAACTTCAGACCGAGAGGCAGGACGGAGGCAGCTGATGTAGGTGCATTTGCTGGACATTACAGGGTAAATATATTCGTCCAGAAAGGTCCAGAATGACAGATTCCAAAGACCTTTCCTCAGAGATTATTTCATGGCGTGGCAATCACATCAAAGTTGATTGATCGAAAGAAAACATTCTAAAACATTCTTAGGTGCACTCCATGGCTTGAGATCAGGATGTTTGGGTTATATCATTGCTGGTTAAATCTCATATCCCCTTTCACTTATATACTCCGTGTTTCACTCAATCATAGACTCCATTTCATTTGTTGCTCGTTTCTGATGTAGATATTTGCATCCGTGCCAAGGTCTAGATTCCTTTGGTCCAATTTTCGTCCAAGTTTTTTTGGGTGTACGCATGATCACCAGTGTGTGTGTGTGTGTGTGGAACATCTGAAAAGATGTAAAACTTCTAATTTGCTTGTTTCGTGTTTTTTGTGAACTTCGTTTTGGTATCAGTTATCAACTTGTCACAGCAGGGGGGCAGTGCACGACTGACAGACACTGCCCAACGAAGACACTGTCAGTTCGTGGTGATACAGAGCCTGATCAGCTCTGCGTACCTGCATCAATTTATCATTTCCCTGAATGGCAACCGGCTAAGCCCAGAACCGGCATGTCGCTTTTCAAAATGTTTTTCAAACCAAACAACTGTACGGTTTTCGCAATCTGCCTGAGCTGCATCAGAACCAACAGATCCTTCGAGCAAGGACGTAGAAAGTTTTCCTTCGCACAGTTTCTCATTTCTAATCACCCAAATCGTTTCTGTCAGGTTTAACTGAAGTGTTTTTGCACGTGCGGTGCATTCCACATCAGTAATTCGATAAGATGTTTCTGAGCAAGTGTGTCTCTCCTGCTGCATACGTCAAGTTGGCAGGAACCCTTCGGGGAAAGCCTTTCTAGGCTAACAATGGACAGTAAAACGATGTCTGAATTTACACTTTTGAAGTAGTAATTCGTCTAAGTAAAGTGAACTGTTGGCCTTTTTTCGATTCTCACCTGTCGATGTCGATGTGTTGAAACTGCTGCCCGCTGTACCAGGGTCTCACCGTTTCTGAGCCTTCTTCTTGCATAGATGGAAGCCGCGACAACATCCTCCTTTTCCAGTGAAGCTCAAGCGCATACTCGCAGCCATTTACATTGAAACAGGCAACAGGACATGCTTTACAGGTGTGGTCACTTTCTTTTTTGGTTTCTTGGTGAGGTTGAAATTGTGCACCTAATTCAGGGGTTGAACACGTAAGCCGTCCAGAGGGTTGTGACTTGAATGCCGAGGGCCTTCTTTGAGCCTTATCACGAATTCTGCATGCGTTGTGGATGCATCATTTTATGAACTGCTGGTTTTGGATTTTTACTAAACCTGACTCTTCCTGCCATGTTTCCTGGTCGCTGGCCTAATTATCCGGAGTCCATGTGGAACTACGGCTGGTCAGCTCCATCTTTTTCGTCACCTCGACCAGCAGTACCTCCTGGACAATTTTGTGGAAGTGATATGATGAGCCAGCAGTCACAAGCTCAGTCCCAAGCTCAGACTCAGGCGCAACTTGCTCATCTCAGGGAGCAAAACTCCATTTTGAATCAACAACTTGCGTCACAAGCTCAAACCCATATCCAGCATCTCCAACAACTTCTTCCATTCCACCAATCCTTATCCATTCCACATCCACCTCAGTCTACACCACCAGCACCGGAACCACCAACACCGGTGGCACCTCAATCCACACCACCTGGATCCTTCAATGCAGAGGAGATGATGCAGCAGATGAAGAGCACGGTAGAATCCAGCATGCAGGCTTTCGTGGACAAGAACCAAGAGCGCAACAAGAGTCATCCTCCAACTCCTGTACAACCACCAACTCCAGTCTCTCCACCAATTCCAAGCCATCCTCTCCCATCAGATGAAGCTCTACCACCACCACAACGTTCCCATCGTCGCTCTCGCTCTCGCTCTCATCGGCATCGTTCAGTACCGGACAAACGTCCAACCTCTGGCCCACGAAGTCCGCGTCGAGCAAAACTCCCAGACGAACACATCGTTCGTCTCGGCCACGCTCGTCACGCAGGAGACGACGTTCCACGTCGAGAAACTTCTCGAGACGTCCAAGCAGAGCTGCCTCGGTCACATTACTGTCAGCCTCTTCACAGACCAGCCACTCTCCACCCTGCAACGTGGGAACACCAACAATACCATCAACATCCATCTTCCCACACTGACTATTCCCAGTCCGACTACCAATCCTACGATCAACCTTCCACGAACAAGTGGAAATCCTGTGGCCAGTGGAAGGATTACTCCAAGACTCCCTATCAAGCCCACCCATCGGGTTGGATTGACTACCCCAAATCTTCATCCAGACATCAAAGCCAGTATGACCCTTCCACCAAACCACTCACTGCATTCTCCTCCGACCACACCTCCAACCGCTCCCGCCAACATCCACACAGATCAGGCTCAGTCCAATCTCGTGTCTCCACTACCGTCCCTCCAGGACATGTTGCCATCAACCTCCAAGACGGCTCGAGAGACGAATGGGCTCGTCATATCGAACATGCCTTGAATCATCCAGACAGGATGCGTGCAGCCAATGAACTCACAGCTGCCGAACGTCCCCAGCCGACCACCTCCATCGAGCAAGAAGAGTACGATGCGGCCGTTGAACAACTTCATCAAGTTGATCATAGAATCCCAGGTGATGTGCTCAAGAAAGCGGTCCAACTCTTCTTCAGCACCAACCTTCTCCCGGACTACGATCTTTCCACCTGCCATGTCCGTGAACTTCCCCACACCAATATGCTTGCACTCGTCATGCCGTTACCAGACATCAGTCGATTCCAGATGCCACCTCCCTTTGGCAACCAACACAATCACACCTGGGCACTTTGTCATGGAACGACAATCCACACCTCTCAACAAATACTCTTGGAAGGCAAGATCAGACCTGCAAACTGGTCTTAAAGCCAACTGGCACAACTGCGCCAGCAACCTGGAGACACAACGGGTGAACCATCCACCCCGGGCACGACGGGTCCCTCAGCCTCAAGTCCTGCTTCAGCACCCATCCATGCAGCTCTCCTGCGGAATTCTCAAAGTCCAGCACCTCCAGCACCACCTGGCTTCGATCCTTCCTCTTTGCTTGTCGCCACCACCACCATCAATCCGTGGCTTGCTCAAAACATGCCACCAGCTCTTGCAGTACGAGCCTTCAACAAATGGCTGAAAGAACTTAACTTATCGGAACCAAAGAGGAAGGTTCTCATGGACAATATTGCCAAAACAGAGGAATGGTGGGCAAATCAGCCGGCAGAAGCTTTGGACACAGTCGAACGAGTGGCCGTCATGATGGGCATCCCTGTCAACCTCATGGGAAAGAACTATGATGCACTGAACCTCCTCCGAGCCATGACAGCAGGCATCAGTCTTGCCAATTGACTAGCACCTCTCTTTCGTCGAAAACTCAAGCACAAGGTGCTTCAATCCCATTTGCACATTCTTCATTCGATGATTCTCGTCATTTACATTTTGACTCCCTTCACCATGACTCACAGCATCCACCTTTTTCAGGGCTTCCGCATCATCCAAACACGTATGATGGTGTTGGCAATCCTCCACGGTCTTCGACCCAATCCTAAGCTGAAGTCAATTTTGGAAGGGTGTGCTGATCTCCAACACCTGTGGGGTACCACTCTACACTCCCACAACCTTTTTTCCAGACAATTTTTCCAGCCTCAGAGCGTCTACATCCGTTTCACCCATATCACCAACATGCAACCCAAATTCTATTTGGGTTCTGCAATGCACCATACTCTCGACAGAGAGTACAGCCGCTCCAGAAAATACCTCCAACTCACGAACGAGAGACTTGTCCAAGCCGAACTGGCACTTCGCTATTGGCATGACCATGACAATCTGTACATTTGGGCTCCGATCCCAATCTACACAGACAGAGTCGACTATCGCAGCCTCGAAATGGCCCTCATTCAAGAATGGCAACCTCGACTCAACTATCCCTTCATTTGCCAATTTTTCCATCCAAAGAAGGGTCTTCTCAAAAAACCCTTTCTGAATACGAATGCACAGTTTGGCCTTGCCACCCTCTGGCGTCGTGCCAAACACAAATTCACTCCACAACTGGTTCGTCAAGTCTTGACGTCATCACGGTTCCAAAACCGTCTAGAACTCTGGACCATCATCCATGCCTTAGGATCAAATACCAAGGCGAGGTTCGAACAAACGAAGATGCTGCGATCCCACGATGGGGGTCTCACTCTTTGCTATGCTCTTCGTCGGCTGGCAAACAACACCCAAGAGCCCTTTCGAACGCTGTCCTTGAACGCCATCGATGCCTCAATCAAATGGTGGCATGGAAAACCGGCCCCAAGGGCATCTGCCTTACGGGCACCATGGTCACTTTCCCCAAATCTTCAACCACAATTGGCCACCAAGTACCTTGCCACACTCCATCCTTCAAGATGTTTTCATCAAGCACGCTGCCGTCCTCGACATACTTTGCAATCACAAGCAGGCCATCGAGGACTGGTCGACTTCCAATCCAGCGATCTGTTGTTGCAAATCCTGGTCGCCTTACAAAAGCGCCGCACTCAATCCTTCAGATCCACACTGGGTTCTGTCAGGCTCCCTTCTCCATTCCTTACTTCCACCGGAACTTGCAGTGATCGCAGAAGGTTCCTTGTCCAACAAAGTCTTCCCATCGAAGAAGGAATACCACAACCAGATGCGACTTGGTTTCAAGACCTGGACGAAGCGAAATGGCTTACCTTCCATGCCACAGACAAACATCTCGGACCTCTGCCACCACCTCTGGTCCGAACATACTCAACAGATCACCAACCACATCACGAAGTCCTCCATCAATCAACTTCAGTCCACGTTCGACGGCGCCATCTTCCATTGTGAGGACAAACATGCCTCTTCAGTCCGTGTCTTTACTACCAATCCATCGAAAACACCTTTCAAGACCCGTCAATTTTTGAGCAGCTACCAGACGAACCATCCTCCATTGTGTCCTCACTTGTCGAGTCCCTTCAACGCCAACATGGCAAAGCCTATCCCTGGGCAGTGGGCTCTGGCCGTCAACTCCCATCCGGCTACATTCTGGCAAAACGAAAGAAAGAATTTCGAGCGGTCGACCCATCATCTCCTTCGTGGACTCTCCATTTCGACCCATGCTCAATATCCTTGCCAGACTCATCTTTCAGCTCATTCCAGCCGCCTGTCCCAACCACTTTGCCACAGGGGACGTCTATACATTACTTTCCATTCTGCGATCAGCGCCTGTCGATGCCGATTTGATCCTGGTCAACCAAGATTTGGCGGGCTTCTTCACCAGTATTGATCAAGACCGTTTTGTCCGATCCTGGTTCATGCTCCTGGACTTCCTCCGTCCAAAAATGAGCGTTTCCGATGATGAAGCCTTTTCGGTATATCCAGGAAAATCCAACAATCCGGGTGACATCATCAAAGGACGTACCTTTCGTCGTCTCAATGTCACTCGAAAGATTGTCATCAAAGATGTCCCAGAATTGATCAGGTCAGCACTGAACATGCAGACTTTCGCACTGGGCCAAAAATGTGTCCGTCAAAGCAGAGGAAGCCCCATGGGCAGCCCTCTCTCACCGGCTCTTTGCCTTATGGTAGTCTGAATCAGTGAACAAATTTGGTCTAGTACATTCCATCAACTTCTCTCCAATCATCATTTGTTCATTCGACATATCAGATATGTAGACAATCGTCTCATATTTGGAGACAAGCGCCTCACTGCACTTGCACCATATGAAGTCCTCCTGGACGAAGGATTCTACGGAAAACCCATCATTCTCGAGACTGAACCTGACCAAGAATTTCTTGGCTTCATGCTTGAAACAAAACCACTGGAGCTGATCTACCAGGGACCGACAAACATCTCTCAAGTTCTCTCGCCTTTTTCAGCTTCCCCTCCAAAAGTCCTCCTCAGTGGCTTTCGCTCGCGCTGTCACATCGTCATCAAGGGTGCCTTCCCTGCTTTTCGTGTTCAACAAGGTCTGACCCAATTAATTCAGTTGTACACTCGTGCTGGTTTTCCCAAGGAGGAACTCCAGACAATCTCTGACCAACTTTTGATTCAGCATCAGAACAATCAATTGCAAGGTCAAACATGAGCGTAACGCTTGCCTTTCCTGTTGTCCTTGTTGGGTTTCTTGGTTTTTATTCTGGGTGTTTCCCCGGGTTCTCCTGTCGTCTCCTCGTGTTCCTGGTTGTTGGTTTCCTGTTGCTGTTTTCTTTGCAGCTTCTTGGCTCAACCACCGCTTTTACCCTCTTCCTTGCTGCGCTGTCACTTCCAATGGATCACGCTCAAGGCCGTGCCTTTCATCACCACCTGGCTCGGGCCATTATGCATCTAAACCACCTGGCGGCGCTTCTCCCTTTCTTCGAGCCATCCATTGAGTGGGAAGATTCTATGCCTTCTTCACATTTTCGCTTAGACCGTCCGACATCAAGAGGCCTCCACACCTTCGTTCCTTTACCTCCGTCGTCGCTTCCACCAACAATGGTGTCACATGGGGGTATCCCGTCACACATGGTGGTAAATCCTGAACCCAACCTTCGTCCTACCACTACGCACCCTCCATCTTACATGGACGGAGACCATACTTCTACCACACCTGTGGAAGGTCGAAATCCAGTTCTCATGACGGATCCAGGTCCTGATCAAACTCCGGGTACTCCATCAGTTACTGAACCTGGTCGTGGCAAACCTCGAGCCACAATCCCAGTCCCGGTTCGGTCCAAACAACGGGTCTCCTCAACTGTTGACCCACAACCGAAGAAAAGACAAAAAGTGACGACAATTCCAGAAACTCGAGCTTCGATGGTTACGGGAGGTGGCCACCCTGGCCCACTTCCCGTCACATCAGAGGCCACTTCTGGAGGCCTCAACTCAGATGATTCATGATTCTGATTGTGACGCAGCATCAGGAGCTGCTTCCGCTCATGACCACCTGGATACAGACCTCAACTACGGCCACCGCGGCGATACAACATCCAACATCACCTCCACCATTCCTCTAGGCACCTCCACACTCACATTGACACCAAACCCAAAGGCACCACCATCTCCCACCTTTCGTATCCTGCAGCCAAATCCAGCTGATCCACCTCGCGATCCACCCTTTCGTCCATGGACCAACGCAGATGATCAAGAGCTGATCAGCATGAAACAGGACACAAAGTCCCGTCCTTCGTGGAAGACGCTCGGGGCCAGACTTCATCGCGATCCTCAGGTATGTAAACTGAGATGGGGAATCTTGAAGCAAACGCCTGGAGTCATTGACCAACACGGTCGCGTGAACCCACCTCTCGAGCCAGAGGCGGAGGATTAACCAATATTACAGTCACGTCAATGCAGAAAAAGTGAGACATGTTCCGCTGTCCAGCTTGTCATGTTAAAGTTCCCCTTTGGTGTTCCCTTTTCCTTCCTTCTTTTTCTTCTCTCTTGTTTTGTTTCCTCCTTTTTGCTAATTTCGGATACCCCTCAGCAAATATGGCTCATTCATCTACTCACGTACGAACCGTTCCTGAACGCTCTCGTTCGCGGGACGATCCCATGTGGCAAACCCGCCACCCACAACAACGTGGTCGACAATATGATCCACGGCCTGAAGTACCTCCTGCCCCTCGTCTTCGAAAAGTACTTGCGATCAGTACGTCCACTCATGAACAAAGCCCATGATGATGTCATGGATGCCACGACCTGCGATGTGTTACCTGCCCTCAGCAGGATTGAAGAACGCGCCCTGTTCACCTACAATGTCTTACTCAATACCCACCGTCTCGAATCCTTCACGGTGTACAACCTGCTCTATTGCATCAGCCAACACATCTGGTACACGTGGGATCGCTACCTACCCCCGTCCTCCATGGATTAGGTGGCAAGACGACACTGGAGACACCTTCGCTCTCCGCAATGAAGACCGGCTTGTTGAACTTCTTCATGAATATCGTCCTCATTGGACTGAAGGCCAAGAATTCGGCATTCTATTTCCAAATAACATCCGACATTTTACGTCTCACTTTCAGCCTTATATCATGCGCATGAGCTGTCATGAAGCCCTTCCCAACCGCAACATGCTTCCATGAGACGGATTAAAAAGTCCTTGTGCTTTCTGCTTCATCTTTGTTTTTTTGTCCTTCCTTCCCTCTGTGGGTTTGGTTTCTTGCTCTCTTTGTGTAATTTTCTCAGCCCTTGGCTCCAGCTGTATCATGACCAAACGTGACTCCCTACTTGCCGGTTTCACGTATCCTTCAACGTCGATGAGGATGCCACGTCGTCATTCTCGATCTCATGGATATCCCAGTAGCACTGCCGCACCTTCTGATTCAAACTATCCTTCTCGCAGTGTCACTGATTTCACTGAGTCCACTGCTTGGCCTTCTTTTCGACATGCAGGATCCAGTGACCAAACCTCTCACTACGGGTACTCGACCGCGGCTCCGTCAATACCCCTTCCTGCTCCTGCCGATCATCAGACTCCGATCCCTCCAGGACGAGAAGAAGCGTATCCACTCCAGATGGAGATTGCAGAGACCCGTCGCCAGCTTCATGCCCATTACTTCACCGAAGTTCGAACACCTCAGGCCGATAACTCCCAACCAGAGCTACGTCGCCTTATGGTGACGGAAGTGGATCGGTACGGGGTGCATCGAAACAGGCAACCGGAGTTCTTCTTCAATGGGATCATTGGTCACATCCGTGCTGATCAAAACGGATGGATTGACTCTTGGGAACAAACCACCAACTGGCCAATTACTGGCGTCGGCATTTCCAAATTCCTGAAGTGTACCAAGATGGAAATTGGTATCACTACCCGCAAGAGTCCAACAGCGCGAACCAAGCGGGAGAAAGCCAAGAATCCCTGCCGGGATCTGATATGGAAGACCTCGTTGTCCATGCCGCATCCGCATCGGCACCGAGTCAGATCCATCAGCTGGCCACCGTTCTTTGGAACATTCTCAACAATGACCGAGAGGCAAACCTGGCCATTCTCGAGAAATTGGAGAACCCAGCAACTGACCCGATCCAGGTCTTTTCGGCAGCAGACCTGGCCCACCTTGCTAGCCACTTGGCACAGACCACTCGCCACCTGTCGCTGCAAGCTCAACAAATGGAGGCGCTTTCCGACATCAGCGATTGAGTCTGACAACTCCGGGCTGAAGGTGTTCTGAGCAACTCGGATAATTCAGCTGCAGGTTTCTTCCCTGTATTTTGATCTCGCGTTAATCGCTATATCCTGCTTCAGGGCCCAAATAAGAGCTTCGTTACCAATCCCGCAGTTGCCAAAAAACAGCCTCGCGGCAGCGAGGCGTGTGTGTGGAACATCTGAAAAGATGTAAAACTTCTAATTTGCTTGTTTCGTGTTTTTTGTGAACTTCGTTTTGGTATCAGTTATCAACTTGTCACAGCAGGGGGGCAGTGCACGACTCACAGACACTGCCCAACGAAGACACTGTCAGTTCGTGGTGATACAGAGCCTGATCAGCTCTGCGTACCTGCATCAATTTATCACTCCCCTGAATGGCAACCGGCTAAGCCCAGAACCGGCATGTCGCTTTTCAAAATGTTTTTCAAACCAAACAACTGTACGGTTTTCGCAATCTGCCTGAGCTGCATCAGAACCAACAGATCCTTCGAGCAAGGACGTAGAAAGTTTTCCTTCGCACAGTTTCTCATTTCTAATCACCCAAATCGTTCCTGTCAGGTTTAACTGAAGTGTTTTTGCACGCGCGGTGCATTCCACATCAGTAACTCGATAAGATGTTTCTGAGCAAGTGTGTGACCATAAGACAATGCAAGCAGTGATCGCATCCTTCCCCGATTTCTTGGGTTCTATCTGAATTTCTGACTTAGCTCAAACCATCCATGATCGTTGCCATTGATTCTAATGCGTCGTATCACCACTCTGGGTACTGGCTACCGCGGCCCATGTTTGTATGTGAACACATCAATTTTCCTTCTCAAGTGGTTATCACTGGGGCGCTGGCCGCTTACCTTCTCCGGGGTGCCCGAGGCCCGTTTCTTGGAGCCAGTACAGCTTTTGCGGCGCCTTGGTTCGGTGCCTCGCCTGATCCCGTTGCTACTGGACGTGCCCAACAAGGAGCTGTGAGATTTCTCTCGCGAAAGCAAGACGGGAATATGCCATGAAAGTATTTAGATTCTTTAGAACTTTAGATCCAATGAAATGCACAATTTTAGAGCGGCCTAGGAGTGGGCCTTCAAATATTCTGGAAGTGGTTTTCGAGGGGTGTTCCATTTGACCCATGAAAAGTAGGGAGATACTTCAATATTCTGGGAGTGGTTTTCCCCATGAAAAGTAGGGAGATACTTCAATATGTATCTATATATATATATATACACATACACACACACACACTCTTGGCATCTTTTGGACCGGTAAAGTGGGACAGGCTTTGACTATTGTTGACTGTATGACTTCTGTTTTCGGGTGACAAATCCTTTTAAAAGATGATGACGCAAGCCCAATATAATGCAAAACTTGATGGTTGATGGTTTTTGTTTTCATGCATGCAGAGGCTTGGAGGAGGACTCAGTCCGACCAGAGTTGACAGAAGAGCAAACAGCGGCCGCAGTGTCAATTCTGAATCTATCACGCAATGACTTTTGTTGGTGCCCTTTGCTGATTGTTGCTTCACTTTGATGTCTCATGCGCCTTTTCATGAAGGTCTGGTGTCATGGCATGATGAAAGAGGCTATGACATAGGATTCTTTGACAAAGCAGAAGTGTTTTTTCATCCCTTTCGCTGGGCTTTTAGTAAATACATAGCCTCGTGTCGGCAATCTGATATCATTTGGATTCGTTGGGTATCAAATTGAAATCCACTGACTATTCTCCAAAGTCAGAAAGTCCCACTTTGGTTTACAGCTTTGTCAGCGAACATTTTCTGACCCATTGAACAAACTGGAGTGACCAAAACACTCGCACAAAAACACCTTACAAAGCCTGGTCCTGAACCCAACCTCACAAAGGCCATCCTGCGGGGACAACCTCAACGGTAACTGCAAAATTCAGACCATACAGACCCATTCTAATGCACCCTATAGATATCGATGAAGAATCGCCGCGTGCATTTGGTGGATTTGTGGACTGGAGTTTTCCATGGTGCTCCCTGGACAAATGATGAGACTGCTTAATTTGCCCCCCCTACATCCGTCTGATTAAACAACCGTGCTTCATGCACATCACTCAAAGGTACCTGCTGTCTTTGATAAGGATCGGGAGCGGCCGCAAGTTTGCTCAAGAGATTCGAATAGTTTCTTGTGTTTTCGGGTGACAACAACTGTCATAATGTCTCATTTGAAGTCAGCGCTTCTGTAAAAAGGATCTTCGCTTGTATTTGGACCCGGATTATCCTAATGTTAATTGGCGTCAATTGCTTGCAATTTCGTTTTGTGGTAGACCAGGTGTCACGTTTTGAGTGGGCTTGCATTATGTTCCCTAAAGAATATCAACAGATTTTGTAGGACGAGGGCCTCCATCAAGAAATCAACAATGAACCCATGAAAACTCATGAAGCAACGTATTAAGCCGAATTAAACCGATTAAGCATCAAGCAGAAGCAGCTGAGTTCGCAGGATCGTATTAGCATGATTCGGCTGCCGGGAGGAGGTGGCCTTCTCAGCTACTGCAAGGAGTGCCAGGGATGTTGCACTAATTTTGAATGCGTTGGATTATGTTTTTACTTGTCTGGCTGCTTTTCTCTGCAGGGGATGCTTCGATTATTTTATCTGATGTCTCTCTATTCATTGTTTCTTTTATGTTCGTTGAGTTTATTGCTTGATAATTGCATCGACTCCTTTGTAATCAACTTGATTACTTCGTCAGAAATCTCAGCTTAACTGCCTTCAGCTTCAGGAGGGTTCGGTTTACGTGCACACCTTCAACACAGAAAGCGGCTTGATTCGAAAGGTGGATGCGCTCGGACTCACCAACTGGCGTTGCATTCTGGATCCAGAACCAGCTGGGTCCTGTGCAATTCGGCTGCAGATGCAGTAATTTTTTCCAAAAGTCAAGCACTGATTCATTGGTGGTTTGCTGTGGGGGCTTGCCAATCTGCGTTTTTTTTCTGATTTGAAATCAACACGTGTTCACATTTGTTCAAGAAGAAAGGTGTATATAATTGTTTTCTTTGCAAAAGCCGACTGATTTTCTATATATGCAACCCCCCCAAGACCTACCTTTTGTGTAGCAGATATGTTCCTGAATGCCTGGTTTTGCCTCTTATCTTACCACCTATTGTAGCTGGACACATCCTGCTCACATATTTAGCTGCAGCATAGCGCTGTAACATCTATATTTGACATATTTATTTCATTATATTTAATGTATTCTTTTTATGTTTCAGACATTTTTATCAACATGAATTTTTATATCTATGATCTGATTCTTGCAAGTCTGCTGTTTCAATATGTTCTACACCATTTCGTATTTTTACATAACCTTCAGGATTTGCAGCAACATGATTAGGAGAATAGATGGATTGAAACTTTGTTATCTGTTTTTACAACAGAGTATAGCATATTATTTTTATTTTTTTGATGAATACAGCTTTGTGTAAGGTAGTTGTTTATAATGACTACTGGTGGAATTCATGTTTACTAAATTTTCTGTAGCAATTTGAAACCTTTTAGCTTCTACCAAAGCTGAGCTTTGTGCAAAATTAGGTGATATGGGTAGTGCATCTTGAGATTTTACTTTTTTTACAATGCAATTACTTTTTTAATCCTCCTACAATTACATAACATTCCATCAAGCTTTGCATAGTAAATTGACAATAATCAATCATATTCTCATTTGATGTTAGTTGTTTTTTTGTTCTTGTCAACCTACGTTATTTCCATTAGCTTTTTCTTCAGCATCTACCATTTTTTGTAATGATTCATTTTTAAAATTTGTATGCTGTAGATGATCTTGTAATAGAACGGGCTAGCGCCCGGGTGCCGCCGACCCCTCATTCTGGGGGTTGGCGGAGGTGGTCGGTGCGTTGCATTTGGTTGATGATGGTGATGATGATGATGATGATGATGACGATGATGAGGATGACGATGATGATGATGAGGGAGATGATCATGGCGATGAAGAGGAGGATGATCATTATAATGACCACGATGATGATGACGACGATGATGATGACTGATGAGGATGATGAGGATGATGATGATGATGGTGGTGGTGATGATGATGATGGTCATGATAATGATGATGATGATGGTGATGATGATGATGATGATGATGATGGGCATGATGATGATGACTATGGTGATGATTTTGATGATGATGATGATGATGATGATGATGATGACGATGACGATGACGATGACGATGATGACGATGATGACGATGATGATGATGATGATGATGATGATGATGATCAGTCAGCTTCCCACAGTAGGGGAATTGACCGTATGGTGGCAATGGCGGGAATGGAGAATAAGGGTCTGATTCCGGGTTTACGGGGTTTAAGGCCGGGCAAACGGCAGCCTTGAACTCCCTTAAAAATAGTTGGACGTGGCCTGTCCTGGCTGCTGCTGGGAGGGTTTAGAGGGTTTAGAAGCTTTAAGGGCGGGCAAACGGTAGGCTCGAAGACCCTGAAAAACAGTTGGGCGTGCCAACCGCTGGAATTTGTTGCATTGAAGGGGCTGTGGCCCTGGCTGCTGCTGGACGTAAGGCTTGCCTGGGGGGCCATGCGGAGCGTTTGAGGTGTTTAAGGCCGGGCAAATGGCACCCTTGAAAACCCTTAAAAACAGTTGGACGTGGCCTGTCCTGGCTGCTGCTGGGAAGGTTTAGCGGGTTTAGAAGGTTTAAGGGCGGGCAAACGGTAGGCTTTGAAGATCCTTAAAAACAGTTGGGCGTGCCAACCGCTGGAATTTGTTGCATTGAAGGGGCTGTGGCCCTGGCTGCTGCTGGACGTAACGCTTGCCTGGGGGGCTCTGCGGAGCGTTTGAGGGGTTTAAGGGGTTTAAGGCCGGGCTGCGCCTGCCACGTGGAATGTGCACCTTTGCAGATCCTCTTCAAATCTCCCACGCCTGCCATCTATGTTGGAAATGCTACAAACCCTTACGTTTTGCTCACTTTTGACAACTTGCACAATCCCTTGTGCCTGCCACGCAAGACGACATCTGAACGTCCAAAAGTGCCCCGTACCCCTCAGTTTTTTGCACTTTTGACTTCGAAAGGTGCTTCGCGCCACAAGGGCGTGCACTTTTTCGACATCTCAACTTCCAAAAGTGTTCCGATCGTGAGGTGCTTTTAGCTGTTTCACTTGCAAATGTGCTTCGCGCCACAATGGCGTGCACTTTTTCGACATCTCAACTTCCACAAGTCGTCCGGACCTGCTCCGGAGCCACAAAGCATTGGAAAAACACAGTGTTTCGCGACTTTCCTACCTTTTCGCGCACCTGCATCTTCTTTCTTCTGACTCTTTCTCTTCTCTGATTTTCTCTCTTCTACTCTTCTCTCTTCTACTCTTCTCTTCTCTCTGACTCTTCCCATCTCTGCTTTTCATCTGTCCATATTGTCGGAAGTTTGACTTCTAAACTTCCTTCGGTGATGATGAATCTAGTTACCAAAGTTTATTGATTTGCTAGGAAAGCAAAGACAAAACAATGTGCTGTAGAATTTTCTTTTACAGGGTAAGCAAGTTTATTTGAGGAATGTCCTTGGCAGACAGGCCGATCATTTGCAAGAAATTGCAATTTCTGGTGACTAATATTATTCTAAGTATTTGGATTCAAGATTCAAGGTTCAAGGCTCAGAAAAAACTTCTTGAATCCAAGGCGGTAGGATTCAAGATTCAAGGTCCAAGGCTCAGAAAAAACTTCTTGAATCCAAGGAGGTAGGATTCAAGACTCAAGATTCCAAAAAGAATTCTTGAACCCAAGGAGGTAGGATTCAAGATTCAAGATTCAAGGCTCAGAAAAAACTTCTTGAATCCAACGGGGTAGGACTCAAGATTCAAGATTCCAAAAAGAATTCTTGAATCCAAGGGGGTGGGATTTTAAATTCAAGATTCAAGGCTCAGAAAAAACTTCTTGGATCCAAGGAGGTAGGATTCAACATTCAAGATTCCAAAAAGAATTCTTGAATCCAAGGAGGTAGGATTCAAGATTCAAGATTCAAGGCTCAGAAAAAACTTCTTGAATCCAAGGAGGTAGGAGTCAAGATTCACATCTTCACATCTTCTCATCCTCACATCCTCACATCTTCGCATCTTCTCATCATCACATCCTCACATCTTCACATCCTCACATCTTGACATCTTCTCATCTTCACATCTTCACATTCTCTCTTGCCCTCTTGCTCTCTTGCCCTCTTGCTCTCTTGTCCTCTTCTTGCCCTCTTGCTCTCTCCTTCTTTTCTATTTCTCTCTTGAAGGCGCGGGGCAGTGCCAGCGAGACGGCGCGAAACGCAACCCTTTCGCACGAAATGAGGTTCGATCGCCAAGAACTGTGGTAAAATTGCGATTTCTGGTGTCCAATCGCAACCCTTTCGCACGAAATGAAGTTCGGCAAAAACTGAGGTAAAATTGCGATTTCTCTTGTCCGGCGCAACCTTTTCGCACGAAATGAGGTTTGATCGCCAAAAGCTGAGGTAAAATTCCAATTTCTCTTGTCCGGCGCAACCCTTTCGCACGAAATGAGGTTTGATCGCCAAAAACTGAGGTAAAATTGCGATTTGCAAGTTGTCCGGCGAACATTTTCGCACGAAACGAGATTTGATCGCCCAAAACTGAGGTAAAATTGCGATTTCACGGGTCCGGTCTCTGTGCGTAAACGTGTTTGTGTGTAAAAGCGTTTGTGTGTAAAAGCTTCTGTGTGTAAAAGCGTCTGCGTGTAAAAGCTTCTGTGTGTAAAAGCGTCTGTGTGTAAAAGTGTTTGTGTGTAAAAGTGTTTGTGTGTAAAAGTGTCTGTGTGTAAAAACTTCCGTGCGTAAAAGCGTCTGTGTGTAAAAGCGTCTGTGTGTAAAAGCGTCTGTGTGTAAAAGTCTCTGTGTGCAAAAGTCTCTGTGTGCAAAAACGTCTGTCTGTGAAAAGTTCTGTGTGTGAAGAAACTGCACGAAAGATACGATGCAAACTATTGTATTGTGTTTGTGATATATTGTCTCGCCTGCCTATAATACATCTTTAATATATTGTCTTGTAATATAGTGTCTCCATACTAACAACAGAAGACTCTGCTCCTCTACGCTCTCGGGCCATCCGTCGTCTAGTCTGAGCCTTGAATCCTACCCCCTTGGATTCAAGAATTCTTTTGGAATCTTGAATCTTGAATCCTACCTCCTTGGATTCAAGAAGTTTTTTCTGAGCCGTGAATCTTGAATCTTGAATTTAAAATCCCACCCCCTTGGGTTCAAGAAGTTTTTTTTTCTGAGAATTGAATCTTGGATCTTGAATCCTACGCCCTTGGATTCAAGAATTCTTTTTGGAATCTTGAATGTTGAACCCTACCTCCTTGGATCCAAGAAGTTTTTTCTGAGCCGTGAATCTTGAATCTTGAATCTTGAATCCTACCTCCTTGGATGTAAGAAGTTTTTTCTGAGCCTTGAACCTTGAATCTTGAATCCTACCCCCTTGGATTCAAGAAGTCTTTTTGGGATTTTGAATCTTGAATCGTGGATCTTAGATTTGGGGAAGAATGCATTCTGATTGCCTTCTTTGCAAAATCCAAGATCCAAGATCCAAGTTTCTCACAAGACTTGGAAAAATGCAATTTTTGATCACCAGAAAATGCCATAAGTTGTAGAGTCCAAAATGTTAAGAAAAGGGGGTACCATATATATATATACATACACACACATACATATAAGTATGATTTTTTTTATAAGTATGATTTTTTTCTAAAGTCAGCTATTGTAATTGTTGTTTGCAAAATCTGACTTTCCAAGATGATTCCTGGGGCGCATGAAATGCTGCCTCTGTCTATATGTCCATGTTTGTTGGTCTACATATCTCTATTTTTTTGATCTATCCCTCTCTATCTATCTATGCATTTGTCTGTCTACCTCCCAAACTGTGTCTATCTCTCTACCTCTCTATCCCTCTATCTCTCTATTTCTCAATCTTTGAATCCCCTTATTATTTATATATATATATTTATATATATATATCCCTATCTATTGTTTGTTGATTTCTCTATTTCTCTATCTCTCTACTGCAATCTATCCATCTATCCATTCATCCATCCATCCACCCATCTACCCATCAACCCATCAACTATCTATCTGTCTATCTCCCTATCCAGCTATCCAGCTATCTATCTATCTATCTATCTGTCTATCTATCTATCTATCCAGCTATCTATCGATCTATCGATCTATCGATTTATCGATCTATGTATCGATCCATCGATCTATCGATCCATCGATCTATCGATCTATCGATCTATCGATCTATCGATCTATCGATCGATCGATCGATCTATCTATCTATCTATCTATCTATCTATCTATCTATCTATCTATCTATCTATGTTTCTTTCTTTTTTCTTTCTATCTTGCTCTATTTGTCTATCTCTCAATGTATCTAATCTATCTCCCTATCTGTATATGTGTATGTCTATCTCACCATCTCCCTATCTCTCCATTTTTCTATTTGTTAATCGATCTATTTGTTACTTTCTGAGAAATGTACCCATGCATATATAATTCAATATCTATGTATGTAAAATATAAAACCATAAACAATGTTGATTTCACAGCATAGCAAACTACTAAAGCAAACCACCAGCGACAGTATGAAAAAACTTTGTTCTAAAACGATCCCTGCGTCCCATCCAAACTGGCGATCTGTGAATTTACAGAAGAGTCGCATACAGAGCATGTAGATTCATCATTGACTACGTGTGGGGTGCCTTCCTGTCCTCCAGCCGCTCTAGCCCCACTGACGAATTTGGATTTATTTATTCAATTCACAAAGTTCCCCCAATTTGCTGCAGGCAGAGGCCTGCAGTGCCTGCGTAGCAGTGTTACCCTTTCTGCTGGATGCGGAAAAGCTACTCGGCGTCATGGCGGAGATGGTACCATGCCAAAACAACAAAACGAGGACTTGCCCATAAAAATGGCAAGAGTGGTAAAAGTCGTCAGAGTGGTAAGATTGGCAAGAGCCGTAAGACACATAAGAGTCGTAAGAGTGTTAAGAGTCGCAAGACTGTTAAGAGTTGTCAGAGTGCCAATTGAGCAACAATACTGGTTAAATGGGGTTGCCAAACTTGGCGACAGCAAGGATTCTACGGGTGTATCGGTCTACCCGGGCGCTCCACCCTACAGGGACATTCAGCAGGCAATTGTGAGGCTAGTGAGAAACTGTCACGATTGGGGTTGGTTCGACTTTAGATTATTTTCATCATTGTTTTCATATGTTTTCATGCTAAAGATATCAAGCAATGACACAAAAAATATATATATATACCGGGGTTGCGGGCGTTCAGACCTTGCGAGCAACTTGAAATGCGACATGGCGCAAAACACTGCTGAACGCAACGGCCATCTTTTGCGCCAAGGAATGCATCGGCTTACGCATTAGTTCAAGCTCTGAGGAGAACTGCCGGAGGTTGAGATTCGATCAGATTCGCCGACTCTGCACTACCAATCGGCAAATCTGCAGGCAAAGACAGGAAAATTGCAAAGTCCTGCAAAGTGCAAAGTGGAATGGCAAAGTGCAATGTGTTTGTTGGAAAGGAAACAACTTCAATTTGTGTGTTTGAACTTTGTATAGGTTTGTATAGTGTCACCATCGTCATGCTCTCATTATTCTCATCCTCATACTCCTCCTTGTAGCTTCGGACCACCTTCAGTTGGAAGGTGTAAATGGCCTTGTACAGACGCGGACACGGTTTTTCCACAAGTGCAGGTGGACCCTCCAAGTCCATCAAACCGGTTCATCGGACTACGTGAAACCATTGTCAAAATGAATGACCCAACCTAAACCTCGCCAAACTTGCAGACTTGCAGGTGACATGGTGATGAAGCCTTCTCGCGCTAGCAAAAAGAAAACCACCAGGCAACCCTGCTGCAAGGACCTTCAAAGTATTCGCAGGAAGCATACAATGCCGGGCCTTGGGGCCCTGAGACTCAGAAGAAGGAAGATGCGATTTTCCTTTGGGAATCGAAATTCCCACCATTGAAAGGTTTGCACATTGATGGCCAGGATCGAAGAATCAAAAGAAACCAAGAGTAAACAATAGAATAGAACAGATACAAACGTGGAATCTAAGGAATCTATGAATATCTTAGAATGCTGAACGGCCATTCAAAGCAAATTCTGACCACTCTATGGAGCCCGGGCGCAAACGAAAGCATCAATGATAGAGATTGGGTCTGTTTGTCTTCCAGCTGCCGTGCCTTCTTGGCTTTCCGCAGATCATGATGAGTCACCAACTGAGGCATTGGCGTCATCTTTTTTCAGACTTGGTTGAGAAGGCAATGGAGCCTCTCCACTTCGCTGCCGCTGCAATGCACCAGGCCCAGGGTTTGCGCACTGTGCTGCAAGAGGGTCAGTCTGGGACATCAAATTAGCTGAACTTAAAACACCTTGAATTGAAATACCATGAAAAAATATCCTGCAATGCTGTTTTGCTGCTTAGGCGGTGTTCCTCGAAGGATTGCTCCACACAAACAGATAACTTACCAAATGGTGCAAACTTTTTTGGGTTCAACGGTAACCAGCTAACGTGTCCAAGACAGACAGCTTACATTATTGATTATTTTACCGATACGGCCCATACCTTATATACTCGTATTGTGAGATGGTCTCACGCTGACAATTTGCCACTGTGTGGCTTAGTTGAATTTTCAGGGCGACGATGTTTGAAGCACTATGGCGATCTTTGAAGCGCGAGGCCTGTCTCCCATGTTTTCTCAACCAAAGCCCTTGAAGTTCAAGTATTCTTCACAACCAGTTGTGACCATTGGACCAAGGATCGTTTGCAAATCAGAATTAAGCTATGCTACCTTTGTTTGTATACGTAGATGTCTTCGAAGTTTTGAAGATGATGCGATATCTAGCGCCAAACCAAATCATATCATTTCAGATCATGTCATACCTTCAAAGAGAGGCCAAAAGTCATTGAAGCGCGAAGAGCATCTGCCGTTTGAGCCGCATTTCAGAACAAACATGAAGCAGGGTGCGGCCAAGAGTATGCCTTGCCGTGAAAATTGCATATGATGCTGAGAATGGGAAGCATTTGCGTGCTTTGAACAACCTCCCAGGGCAGGGTCTCAAAAGGGGGAAGCAACAACGCTGCAAAAGGTTTTCCACACGACGCTGAACACCAGCTTACAATGCTAACAGAATTTTCCCAAGGGCAAGGTTCCCCAGAATCAGATCCCCAGCAAGCACTAATTTCATCTAATTTCCATGAGTTTCCAACAATCAGGTTCTATACCGGGTTCCCCAACAAAGGGCTCCAAGGACAATGTTGCAGCTTTGAACAAGAGGCTAAAGATGCAAAATGCAGAATGCATCAAATGCATTCAAATGTACTGAAACATGTAATACTCTCCCTTGGTATGTAATTGGCCGGCACAATCATCCCATCAGTGGGAAACATATCCCACTTGGATCCACTTGGCCAGTCGACCAACAATGTTCAACTGTTTAACTATATTCAACTAGTTCCAAGAGTTTGATACACTTTTCTTGTGACCTTGCAGGTGGCTCACGCTTTGCAACACCAACGCTGGAGATGCATGGAGAAAGAAATAGGGTGCTGTATCTCATGTGGTCCGATGTAATCAGGACAAGAGAACGCAAACCCAAGCAGCGATAAATCATGTTGATTGATGTTGCACAGAAGATTGTGTTTTTCAATGCAGTCTTTGCTGCATTTGCAAGGCAATGTGCCGTTGTCTGATAGGCTCAAGGCTACACCTCTAGCCAACAGCCTGGGACCGAACCGACCGAACCGAATGAATTTTAGTGCTTGTTCAGAGTCAGATAGCTAGGAACAAGAAATCTCAAAGTTGGAAAGCGTACTGTATATAGCACAAACGACCTGCATTTGCAAGTGCATTTACATGTTCAAGCATAGTGGCTGTCTTCCTGCATACCTATCCAGTTGCTCGTCGCTTTGTGTCCGAGCAATGCCGCATGCCAAAGCGCTGTTGTACTGGTCAGCTATTTTGTCAACAGCAGCTGCCTGGCATAGATTATCACAGCATCATGCGACTTTTTGCTGAATCTTCCAGCCCAACAGAACAGCACTGAAATAGACATACAGGACGTGTGGAATCATATGGGTCAGTTACTGTCAGTGTACATGGCAGAAAATGTTGATGCTCAAATTTAGTGGTTTGTTTAAGAGCTTGGAAACCACACGTGTTTGTCCTTCGCCCTTTTGACCTGTGCGCATATTTGCCACGCATCAATACCTTAACAAGGCCCCAAAGGTGGCAAGCCTTTCTTGGCCTTGGCCTTGAAGAATGTAATTGATCGTAATTGTAAAATATTGTAACATATTGTAACTAGATGTAACTAGTACTATACATCGGATACCAAGGGGGTTCTCGCAGATCTAGGTAGACGATCTGAAATTATGGCCGCTTCAATTTATTATACATTCACCACTTCATCCTTCAAAAGGAGGATGCGCAAGGCGCTTTTTGGAAACCAACGCGTGGGTGTTGAGGTGAACTTTCTGAACGTGTTTGCAGATAGCTGTGCGCTCTGCGATGATGATGCAGACAATGATGGCTCCTCAGTTGCGCTCACAAAAGCTGCAAAGCTCTCGAGGAAGCATAATTAAAATCTGAACAAAAAACTTTCTCCTCGGAAACAGCTGTAACAAAGATAGTCACATATCCCCAAAAATGATGAGGCAACTGGAATCGGGCCGGAAGTCGTTGGATGCTCTGTGAATACACCTGAAGACCAAAGGGTCTTTTTCGAAAAACGGGCTCCAAAACCCAGCAAGATTGCCCCCGCAAGAAGGGCCGTCCATGTGGACCCTAGAAAACCGTTTGGATGACATGACCATCATACCGAATCATACCAAGGTAATATGTTGCTGCTTCAGGTGGGCCTGCAGTTGAACACGCGTCTCGTCCCAACGTTGGTTTCTGCCTTTGGATTCCCTGTCCCTGGGACGAGAGTTTCTGTTGGCTGGGGCAGCGGAGCCGAGGACAAAGAGTCTAGAGAACTTTAGCCTTGAGCCACGGACTGGGCTGAAGGGTTGAGGATTTGACAAGTCCTGCAGCCTGAGGAAATGGATGGTCGAATATGTTCTAATATAAATAGGAAATTGATGGAAATTGTCAGACGCTGACCCTGTGGATTTGTCAGGATTTTTCCTTAGAGATCCTGAGCACCACATTGCCAGGACCTTGCCCGACACCCTTTTGGAAGAGACCTTCATCTGCAGACTCTGACACCACTGTGACACCACATGTTTGTAGACGGACTAGCATGCACGGTGATTTTCATATGCTTTGACGATCAACAAGTGAGGGGATGTTACCAATCTCAGATGCGCGTATCATCATAAACTCAGACGCATATATCCGAATGTATTCCAAGTAAAGGTAGGGATACCTCCAATTGAAGCACGATATCAGCAGGTAAAATGAGAGAAAGAGGTACAATGACCACATTGTCACCGTTTGAGATTGTTCTAGGAACATGATGATGATGTCCCTTCCCACTTGGTTGTTTGTTTCAGTGGGTTGACGCTTATGTACAGTACGAATGCCAAACTTTTTTCAATGTTGGTATGGATGTGTGTGTGTGCGCGTGTGCTTCTTTGTGCGAGTGCCATCTTGAGTGGTTCCCCTGGATCCATGTCCACTTGGAGATGTGCTACCATGGTCTCTGGGGCTCGTTTTTGCTGAGGATTGATGATGGAATCTCCAATATGTGGTCTGAAAACCACATGGACATCAAGTTTGCTTTCATCGTGCTCTTGCATTCTGGATGAATTCAGAATGGCAGGAAGGAGAAGACTGATTCATGGCCAGGTGTACTGTAGATTTATACCCTCCGGTGGTTCCAGTGATTTGCACTGTAGCGTGTGTGTGTGTGAAAGGCTAAAAAGCACCAGCTACCCAGGCTCACTGTGGCTGTCACGCTTTGGTTCTTGCGCAGTAGTGCGGACTCAGCCGGACAAGGCCGCAGCATGGCTTGGTGCCGGTATACCGAGACTGTTGCGCTGAAGATCCAATGCATGCTACATTAATAGCCTTCGGCATTCCGCCGGCCACCCGGCTGTTTTTGGCTGGTCGGGGCAAAGAAAGACAAGAGCTGGTTGGTGTGAAAGTTGGTTGGTGCAACAGGTGGTTCGAGTAAAACCAGGTTTGGGTAGAAGCTGGTTTGTGTAAAAGCTGGTTGGTATAAGTGCGGGTTAGTGGACAAGGTGATGCGTGTAAAAGGGAGTTTGTGCAAAAGTTCGTTTGTGTAAATGGTGCAAAAGTTGGTTTCGGCAGAAAGTGGTTGGTGTAAAAGAGTGTTTGTGTAAAAGTTGTGAAGATAAAGATGATGAGGACAATGCCCTGGACGATGAAGATGTAAAGAGACTTTACGAGATGGCACTGTAATTAGTGAGCGACATAACATTAGTTGGTAGATCTAAGTAAGCGGCATGGCTGTGAGAGTGCATGCGGAGAAGGCCGTGAGTGCAGAGGAAGAGCAGGAGCTGCAGGTGCTTGTGGAAGGTGTTGGGCGCAAAAGCAGCAGGTTAGAACGTACTCTGCCTGGAATAGGTAGTAAACCGTGGAGAAAACGTGGAAAAATGCAGCGTTCCAGGGGCGAGCCGGAGCAACGAAAGACAATACGGAGATAGGATGATGAAGGAGGATGAAGGAAGAGAACAGAAGAGGAGGAAGAGGATTAGGATGAGGAGGAGGAGGAGGACTAGGAGGAGCAGGAGGAGGATTAGGAGGATGAGGATGATGAGGATGATGAGGATGTTATGAAGATGATGCTATGAATATGATTCTATGATGATGTAAATAAAGTCAAAGGTAATGTGGTGGACAGACTAGAGACTAGACCAGACCAGACTAGACCAGACCAGACCAGACTAGACCAGACGACCTTTCGAGGTTATGAGACTATCTTAGATTACAGTATCTATGTGGGGAGGCAGCGAAAGTAAAAATCTGTTGAGGGAGCAATCCATAGGTGACGCTAGAGCTACCACAGCATTTGTAACAAGAACCTTCACAAAACATGCCGGCAGGCCGGCGGATTTGGGCTCTGAAGTCTGAACCATGCATGGGTTTGGGTCAGAATTGGGCGCCCCCAAACCTGGACGATAAATGTAAAAGATGATGCTGGGCCTCAAATTTTGTTTTTTTCTCTATAGCTACCCTTCGCCACATTTTGTGGCTCGGGGGTGTTGCCACCAGGCGCTCAGAATCACAGTGACGAGGCCAACGCCTTTTTTGGGGGTGTTTATCTCGATGTTGTCATCAGTTGCAAATTTGAGAAGGTGATGTTCTGATACACCGATTCCTGAATGTCACCTGAGTGTTTGATGTTTTTGCAATCTCTTTCTTCCAGCTCCTGGGAAGTCTGACACTGCCAACCTCCTTGCACCAGAGAGTTCTGTACATTGCTTTTTATATTCCAGCGAGCGAACCTGTGTGGACAGCCGGAGGCTTCTTTCTTCACTTGTTACTTCATAGTCTTCATGGTGTCTTTGACTGCACTCAGATCTTATTGCCGTGCATTTTCTTGGACATGCCCACCGGATCCGTCCAGCCGATACCTTCGTGGTGAGGATGCCTTTGGCTTTGGCATTTTTGCGCCTTTTGTTCCGGTATTGGCCAAAACCTTTGGCATGACAGCGCGAAACATTGCAGGCCTGGTGGCCCAACGCAGGTGAACCCAAAGTGACTCACCCCCAAACTTAGATGTTGTGAAATAAAAGTGGCTAACCATGTGTGAGTTGCAAAGGCACACTGTAGCCCACTGGGTCCTTAGAGGGGTGCCAGGGCTGCTAAAGGCTACATAGGTTTGACGAAGCTAATCGTGCTGCTCAAATATGTCCTTTGGTTTCCTTTCGTGCATTTTAAACAATATGCAGCGGCGTTTCTCCATATTTGCAACAACTCGAAGCAGCTTTGCAGCTGTGTGTTCTCAAGGATGGGTTCGAGATCATTTTAAAGGTGGATCGCAAGTCCTCCAATTTTGGCGCGCAACCACCAAAAATAAATTGAATGATATCGAAGGAAGTTTAGAAGTCAAACTTCCGACAATATGGACTATGGACAGATGAAAAGCAGAGATGGGAAGAGTCAGAGAAGAGAAAAGAAGAGAAGAAGAAAGAAGATCAGAGAAAAGAAAGTCAGAAGAAAGAAGATGCAGGTGAGCGAAAAGGTAGAAAAGTCGCGATTCGCTGTGTTTTCCCAATGATTTGTGGCTCCAGAGGGTCGAAAAGTAGGCTCGCTAAAGCGGCGGGTGCGGAGCCATCTGGCCAGATGAGAGATGAAAAATTGCACGCCGTTGCGGCGCCAAGCACGTTTCGAAGTCCAAATGTACAAAACACCACAGCTTCGGAGAGCACTTTTAGAAGTTGAGATGTCGAAAGAGTGCACGCCGTTGTGGCGCGAAGCACATTTGCAAGTGAAAAAGCTAAAAACGCCTAACGTTCGCAGCACTTTTGGAAGTTGAGATGTCGAGAAAGTGCACGCCGTTGTGGCACGAAGCACATTTCGAAGCCAAAATGTACAAAACACTTCAGCCTTGGAGCACCTTTGGAAGTTGAGATGTTCCAAAAGTGTACGCCGCTGTGGCGCGAAGCACATTTCGAAGTCAAAATGTACAAAGCACTACATGATCGCGCCACTTTTGGACGTTCAGATGTCGTTTCGCGTGGCAGGCGCAAGGGATTGCGCACCTTGTCAAAAGTGAGCAAAACGTCAGGGTTTTGTAAACGATGGCAGGTGTGGGACATTTGAAGACGATCTGGAAAGATGCACAATACAAGAGACATGTTCATCAGAGATGTTGGGAGGTCAGGGCGGAGATTTCCTGAGAGATGTTGCATTTTGGCGCATGAGGTCTTCAGGTTTGGGAAGATGATTTTGCGTGACAGGTACAGCACTTCGTATGACCTGGCTTCACTTTTTCGTGGCAGGCGCAGTACTTTAGACAGGTGGAGTGGGAAAAAACACAAAACGCATTGGTACGAGGCCGTCAGCTCTGCACTCAACTTTCCATGTTTGAAGGAAGTCTCGCAGAATTGCTTCGTTTTTGATGTTGTCAAGTTCAAAACTTGAGGAAGCCTCGCAGAATTGCTTCGTTTTGGATGTTGTCAAGGTCACAAATTGGGGAAGTCTCGCAGAATTGCCGCGTTTTCAAGCTTACAGACAAAGACAGACAGACAGACAGACAAACAAACAGATAGCTAGATAGATAGATAGATAGACAATTACAACTACCACTACACTACACTACACTACGCTGCACTACACTACACTAGACTAGACTACTGCTACAACTACAAATAGAAATATACTACGCTACATTACACTACACTAATTGCATTACACTACACTTATTACATGTAATTACACTTCACTACACCAATCACACCAATCACACTATCAACTACGACAACGACAACAACAACAACTACAACTACAACTACAACAACAACAACTACTACTACTACTACTACTACGGGAGGACCATCAAAAAAAAAATAATTATCATCGAAAAAAATTAATTCATCAAAAAAAATAAATCATCAAAAAGAAATTTAAATAAAGGAAAGAAAAGGAAGGAAGGAAGGAAGGAAGGAGAGAAGGGAAACAAGAAAGGAAGGAAGGAAGGAAAGAAGGGAAGCAGGAAAGGAAGGAAGGAAGGAAGGAGAGAAAGGAAGCAAGAAAGGAAGGAAGGGAAGCAGGAAAGGAAGGAAGGAATGAAAGAAGGGAAGCAGGAAAGGAAGGAAGGAAGGAAGGAGAGAAAGGAAGCAAGAAAGGAAGGAAGGAATGAAAGAAGGGAAGCAAGGAAAGGAAGGAAGGAAGGAAAGAAGGGAAGCAAGGAAAGGAAGGAAGGAATGAAAGAAGGGAAGCAAGGAAAGGAAGGAAGGAAAGGAAGCAGGAAAGGAAGAACGGAGGGAGGGAGGGAGGAGGGAAGGAAGGAGGGAAGGAGGGAAGGAGGGAAGGAGGGGAAGACAGGGAAAGAAAGGAAAAGAAAGGAAAAGAAAGGAAAAGAAAGGAAAAGAAAGGAAAAGAAAGGAAAAGAAAGGATAAGAAAGGAAAAGAAAGGAAAAGAAAGGAAAAGAAAAGAAAGGAAAGAAAGGAAAGGAAAGAGGAAAGGAAAGAGGAAAGGAAAGAGGAAAGGAAAGAGGAAAGGAAAGAGGAAAGGAAAGAGGGAAGGAAAGAGGGAAGGAAAGAGGGAAGGAAAAGAAAGGAAGGAGGAAATGAAGGAGGAAAAGCAGGGAAGGAAGCATACAAATTGCCATTCTTTACAAATACAAGCTAGCTTTCGAATGAAAGGATGTACCTGACCAGTGGTAGACGGGCTATTTTAGGACCAAAAACGAAACCCATGTTATCGGGAGATTGTTGGAAGTTAGCAAGGAAACATTAAGGACCCCCAAAAAAATGAGGGAGGGTAATTTAATTTGTTTCTTTTTTTTTCTCCTTGGTTCCTGGTGGCTCCTATAGTTCCCTGTGTGGCTCCTGGCTTCTGTGGCTTCTTCGGCTCCTGTGTCCCTGGTGGCTCCTGGTGGCTTCGTGGCTTCTTGGCTTTTTGGCTTCTGGCTGCTTGTCTTTTAGCTTCTTTGGTACATGGCTCCTCCGGCTCCTCTGGCTTCTTCGGCTCCTATGGCTCCTTCGGCTCCTGTGGCTTTTCGCTCTTATGGCTCCTTCGGCTCCACATCTACACCTACGTCTATGTCTATATCTATATCTCAATCAATCAATCAATCTTTCTTTCTATCTATCTATTTGTCTTTCTATGTATCTTACCCTATCTTACTCTATCTTACCCTATCTTACCCTATCTTTTCCTATCTTACCCTATCTTATCCTATCTTTTCCTTTTTATTCTATCTTTCCTATATTGCGAATGAATGTATCATGACCATGTGACGCTTTGCAAGGGGGAGGCGCCGCGCCCTGTTTTTTTTTAACTTGAATCCTACGTGGGTACTGCATGAGTATTGAGCATATTTATATACGCTGTCAAGGCTCACGAGAGGTATAGAGTAATCCTGTGGACACCACTCATGTGACGCTTTGTTTTTTTTTTTTTTTTTTTAAGGGGGAGGCGCTGAGACCTCCCCCGCGCGCCCCCTCCCGCCTTTTTATTTAACCCCCCCCGCGGTTGTGACAACGCCAGGAAAGGTGGATGATAAGGCCCACCTAATGCAAATGAATGTAGCATGGACCATGTGACGCTTTGCGGGGGGGAGGAGCTGAGCCCTCCCCCCGCGCCCCACCCTCCCGCTTTTATTAAACCCTCCCCCGTGGCTTGTGACAACGCAGCAAGTGGATGATAAGCCTGACACCTAACATTTGCGAATGAAGTATCATGACCATGTGACGCTTTGCTGAGGGAGACGCTTGCGCCTCCCCCCGCGCCCCCCTCCCGCCTTTTTATTTAACCCCCCCCCCGCGGCTTGTGACAACGCCAGAAAGGTGGATGATAAGGCCCACCTACATTGCAAATGAATGTATCATGACCATGTGACGCTTTGCGGGGGGAGGCGCTCCCCCCGCGCCCCCCTCCCGCCTTTTTATATTTGAAAGCCCCACCCGCGGCTTGTGACAACGCCAGCAAGGTGGATGAT
Organism: Cladocopium goreaui; assembly: GCA_947184155.2. Classification (NCBI taxonomy): domain Eukaryota; class Dinophyceae; order Suessiales; family Symbiodiniaceae; genus Cladocopium; species Cladocopium goreaui. The sequence continues at coordinate 2,067 of CAMXCT020003660.1, read as the reverse complement.
AAGGCCCACCTACATTGCGAATGAATGTGTCATGATCATGTGACCCAAGGCATTTCCAGGGGGGGAGGCCAAACATGTGGCTCTTGTTGAGTTACTTTGGTTATAGTTGAAAACACCAAACATACAAAGCGAACCAACCAAGCAACCGAGCAACCGAGCAACTGACCAGCCAACTAGCCACCCAGCCCACATGCTTGGTTTGTTTCTGTGCTGTGACAACGCCACAAAGGTGGATGATACGGCCCACCTATACTGTTCTGTTAGGGGGAGGCGCTGCGCCCTTGTTTTTGTCTTAACTTGAATCCTACGCGGGTACTGCATGAGTATTGAGCATATTTATATACGCTGTCAAGGCTCAAGAGAGGTATAGAGTAATCCTGTAGACACCACTCATGTGACGCTTTGCGGGGGGAGGCGCGTTGGTGCTTTTTTCAGGAACATGGCACTGGTGCCCGATGCATTTCCAGGGGGAGGCCACATGTATGGCTCTTGTTTTGTCAACCTTTTGTTATTTTGGTTCGGTTGCACGCACGCACACACACACACACCAAACGACTACAACCAAGACAGCGAAGAAGCGAACCAGCCAAGCAACCAAACAACCAACCAACCAGGCAACCAGCCAACATGCTTGCTGTGCTTCCGTGCTGTGACAACGCCACAAAGGTGGATGATACGGCCCACCTATACTGTTCTGTTGGGGGGAGGCGCTGCGCCCTTGTTTTTGTCTTAACTTGAATCCTACGCGGGTACTGCATGAGTATTGAGCATATTTATATACGCTGTCAAGGCTCAAGAGAGGTATAGAGTAATCCTGTAGACACCACTCATGTGACGCTTTGCGGGGGGAGGCGCGTTGGTGCTTTTTTCAGGAACATGGCGCTGGTGCCCGATGCATTTCCAGGGGGAGGCCACATGTATGGCTCTTGTTTTGTCAACCTTTTGTTATTTTGGTTCGGTTGCACGCACGCACACACACACACACCAAACGACTACAACCAAGACAGCGAAGAAGCGAACCAGCCAAGCAACCAAACAACCAACCAACCAGGCAACCAGCCAACATGCTTGCTGTGCTTCCGTGCTGTGACAACGCCACAAAGGTGGATGATACGGCCCACCTATACTGTTCTGTTGGGGGGAGGCGCTGCGCCCTGGTTTTTGTTTTAACTTGAATCCTACGTGGGTACTGCATGAGTATTGAGCATATTTATATACGCTGTCAAGGCTCAAGGGAGGTATAGAGTAATCCTGTGGACACCACTCATGTGACGCTTTGCGGGGGGAGGCGCTGCGCTCCCCCCGCGCCCCCCTCCCGCGCCCCCCTCCCGCCTTTTTATTTTAAAGCCCTGCCCGCGGCTTGTGACAACGCCAGAAAGGTGGATGATAAGGCCCACCCACATTGCGAATGAATGTGTCATGATAAGGCCCACCTACATTGCGTCCATTCCAACATAGTAGACATACACCTTTGCAAGTCAAAATGGGGATGGCAGCTGACCATTGCTGTGTGGGGGCCTGGAACTGGTGGCCGGGTGGCCCAACGACTCAGCTGCCTTGCAAGTAGGGCTGTGTGGCTCGAACGCTAGGTCCTGGGAATTGGGTACGCTTGGTCGCTGGGCCAGGTAACTTACACGCATGGAAGTTCGATTCCCGCACGTTCCCATCTTTCTTGGCATTACCAAACCTGTCGCAGCCAACCTGCTCAGCTTCGTCTACTGTCCTCCTGCTACTTCCTCTGGGTTTTAGCGCCAGGCTTGACCTATTGGCCTCTGGCCATTTGGCTTTTGGCTCTTTGGCCTTTTTCAAGCATACTTCATCGCGTAGCCGTGCATTGTTGTGCAAGCTTCCGTATACAGCAGGCCCACCCACCCGTGCCTGGAAAACATGATGGAAAGAATGGTTTTTGTAGCCCATTGGATTCAATGTTGTTTGGCCCAGTGCCTCGTTATTGAACAGCTTGCGAACCAATACGTGTTCCTTGTGCGATGACTCGTACATGTCGGCGTCGACCAAGCCCACCCAACCGTCCCTCCCAAGTATATTCCTTTTTTAATATACTTTTTC
>CAMXCT020003659.1:25482-57972 GCA_947184155.2 Cladocopium goreaui | reverse complement strand
GAGTAGATAGAACATGGACATGTCAACAGAAACATCATTTGTTGCTGGGAATCTCTTCGAAAATCCCACATTCATCCCATAGTTTATATATTTCAGGATGCCTAAACCATCCTGAAACCATCCTAAAACCTACATAAATCCCATTAAAAACCCATCATTTTTCCTGCTGATATCCCCCAATTTATCCCCATGACCTCAACCTCCTCCGTGCGCTGCGGCCGAAGGCGTCCTTGATTTCACCACGTTTTTTGGAGTTCAACAAGTAGGACAGGGATATATATATATATATATATATGTATATATATATACATACAATATACATGTAAGTATGTCTATGATTGGATAACGCAATAATTGAATATCATTGAACGAATATGTATATAGGAACCCCCAACAAGATAGACAAGTAAATCATCACTATGCTATGCATTTACATTTTCTCGGGAAATTGATAATTACTGTATAGTATATATGCATTTGCTACATATATATATATATATACACGTAAATTTGTACAATATATTCAACCATCTGCTGGTGAAAAATGGTGGTCTAAATAGGTTTGACATCATATGTTAGGTGATATAATTATAGCCAACTGGATGTTATGTTAAACTGGTTTGTCTGAAAATAAGAATTTATCCTGACTACATGCCGATTTGCATAAAACCATTAATAATTACAGTAGTAAATTAGTTTTTGGGCTCCCCATGTTTCATTTTATAAAGAAATTATGTATGTGTTGTGGCTTGCACAACAGAACCCTGCCCTACCTGGTTGGTATCATCCATATGCGATGAATCTATTGCAAATGAACCACTTAAAAAGGCCACTGAAATTGCAGAAAAAATGACAAGAACCATGTTTTCCACCAACAAATATGATAAAGTTAGGGAAAACAAATCAATGATAACCAAACTTAGGGATTTCCATACGTTTTTTCTCTTCACATATATCTGTCACTTCCCGGCACGTCCACCCGGTCCTGGGTCAATGCTTGGCGACAGGAGAAGCAAACTTCTGCCGTGCGCCGGCGATGTGGTGTTGCAGGATGGGGCCCCCTAGTGATGTTTGTTGGTTTATAAACCATTATAGCCCCCATGAACTAGTTCCTTATATCTACCATAGACATCCATAAACCATAGAATTGTTTGCCACTTATAAGGCAACTGAACGCTATCTTGGGGCCCCATCCTGTGGGACATTGTTTTTTTCAACATATATATATATATATGTATATATATATATATGGGGATTTCCACACATTGGGGTATCCAAAAATGGAAATCCCATTAAAATGGATGATTGGGGGTACCCCGAATTCAGGAAGCCACCATATAATATATATATATATATATGTATTTATATTTGGGATATTGTCTGCAGATATGTTTGGGGATATGCTTCGGATATCATCATGGGCTTTCGCGCACCAGAAACTGGGATTTCCCATGATTCAGTCAGCCAACATTTTAGTGGTCCTACTATCAACAATCGGGGATATCAATATGTTTATCTTTAGACATATACAACTGGGGCATCCCGAATTAAAATAGGTTAATTAACTAAGAATCATGCAATTGGCTTGAGTTTCTCTTTACTGACACCATTTCTGGATCCCAAAGTTTAAAGAAGGAATTAAACATGCAAAACACATGCAAAACATACAAAAGTAAATGGGATCAAATAGGCTGGTGTCACACTTGTTTTTTCCATGTCGCTTGCCATATCTAGGCGAGCAGTATCCTGAATCATGTTGTCCACTTCTATCACTCAGCTCATTTATTTGGCCCCTGAGAAGTCAACCATCTGGTCGGAAAGTGCGGGTGCAATCGTTTGAGGTCAATTGTCTGATTCCTAATATCCGGCCTCAATTGACAATATACAGTGTATTCAACATATTCATCATATTCAACATATATTCTGCCGGCCTGAAATTCTGTTATTTTGGGACCCAGGAAAAGACGCTGCTAGGAGCGGCAGCGTCTCATTGACACCGTGACACGGTGATCTGATCAGGGGGGGGAGTTACTTTAGCATACTTTAGCAAAAAACCCTAGCAGTAACTGCAGCACCATTTTTTTTGATATTGAGGGTTCCATGTGGGTACGGTGCTAAAGTTGGAGACCGCATCTCAAAAAAAAGATGGTCATGTGTCTCCGTTTGCCTGCAGTGCCACTTCACCGACCCCTTTTTACCACCCACGGGATAGTCCCCCGGCTTGAACGAATCGTGATTCATTTTCACCCATCCAACTGTAGAATATAGACCAAAGATCATTTACCTACTAGTAAGGTCATTTATATACTATACAAGTACTATATATACCTGGAGAATGTCCCGCCTTTTGCCATATACAAAGTGTATCACATGTTTGGTTCATGATGTTCCCAGCTCCAAAGCTCCCATTGTTAACCCATCATCCACTGGTCATCCACTATTGGGCATGATTAATGAATCATTATGAACCAATATTAACCACTATTATTAATATGAATTCATCATTATGGGTTATTAACCATTATTAATTAAGCCATTATTAAGCCATCGTTTATCCTTTGGGAATGACATATGACCGGCCCATTAGACCCCCCGGGCTCGTCCTGCCACCAGCGGCTTGGGCAAGACGCGCAGGGCTTTGTCCGTGAGCCAGCCACGAGGTTCACCACCTGGCGAACAAGTTGATGTGTCAGGCTATGGGTTTTCTATAATTCTCATGGTGAAAGCCGAAAGTTCACTTGGAGCATTTGTTTTTTTTTTGAAAGTTGATGTGTATTATAATTCCCTAATGCTCCAAGTGCCCTCTGAGAAGGCGTTTAGGCCCCATAAACCATCAAATACAGTCTCAGAAGGTGTTTGGAGCCCTAGGGATTATTCTAATCCAGCCAGATTCTTATACTATAATATTAATATAATATTAATAACATTATACTTTTCTTATCAAAGAACAAAGATCACATAGAATAAGAATGGGGGGTACCCCCCAAAAAATAATCCAAGTCATTAGAGCATGAAATCATACTCAAACCGTGACTGGGTGACGACTGGGAATCCACCATAGAATAAGTACACAGCTGGACAGGGACTGTTGAGTCCTGACATATACCTGAAGATATTGAAATATATTGAATCTAAAACCCAAATAAACCCAAAGGGTTTGCCCAAGGGGATCCCTGCTTCCAAGAATTCATTGGAGAAACAGGCCACTGTTCATTTTTCCTTGCTGTCTGTCATCCCCACAGCTGGCCAAATACTTAATACGTTGGTCGATTTCTTGAACACTGGAAGTCTCAACTCATCTCAAGATATCCACGGGACAAATCCAATCTTTGATTTCGCACCCTGGTTGGTGGTTTTAACATGTTTTAACCATCTTGAAAAATATGAGTTCGTCAATGGAAAGGATGACATCCCATATATGAAATGGAACATCAAAAATTCCATGGTTCCAGTCACCACCAACCAGCACCGCTGCCTATCAGCATGGATCCCCCAGCGTCTTGCTCCACCCAAACCTGCCGTTGGGAACTGGGGAACCGTGAAAAGCGACTCCGGCTGGGGAAAACATGTTCCAAGCACCAAAGGCTTGATATACCAACTGTGACCCCCGGTGTTTGAGGCTGAAATCTAAGTTTTCTTCATCAATTCCCTGTTTGGCTGTTTGATGTACCGCTCTTCAAGTTGGCGAAGCAGTTGGAGCACATTGAACTACCAAGAAAAAAGGTGTCAATCAAGATGTGTCAAGGAATCCACAAGCAAAACCAATAGAGAGAATGATCCATTCAGGAGCGTTCAATGCAAGGCAGTAAGGCAATGACTAACATTCAGTTGGACAACCAAAGCACTATGGATCTTAATATAAGGCATGGGTCATGTGTTTGCCTATGCTGATAAAGTTATTGCTGGCACTTGCGTGAAGTCATTTTCCGCGCTGGGCAACGGTTTATGCGACAAGCTGGCTCCAGCCAAGACCCTGCAGGATGGTGTGGATGGAGCCAGAAAAAATGCATCCCCTGATCTTGGCTTCGCCAAGTGCAGATCATGAAGGCGGCGGCATTGCGAGACCTGAGCATGCTGCCTCTATGCGTTTTCTTTGCGCATCCTGGAATGCGTTCATCAACGGTGCATACCGTCTTGTAGAAATGTGGTTTGAATCGATTCTTTCCTGTGCTTCTGTCTTCTGCTCATGTCTGGGGATACGAATGTATAGCTGAGATGAGACGACAGCGTGGACACTGTAATCGACTGTACTCCGTCAAGGATGTTCAAAGAAGCAACCTATCAAACAACACAATTAAGCTTTCCTAGTTAATGTGAACATGTCTAGTATACAAACATTTATAATGTGTATAATGAATAAATATATAACTATATACTATATATAATTAATTGTAATGTATATATATATATATATGTGTATGTACATATTTTACATACATACTTACATACATACATAATGTGTAAAATTGCGCAACAATGATTTGTCAAGGAGTGTGTCCTGTCTCTGTTTGTGTGTCGTGGGTTGTGCTTTTGATACCTCCCAATTTCAGATTGGCGGGAAAAGCCCCGCGGCAGCATCGCGCTGCCCGGCAGCGGAAGGGAATGTCTTTGAATCCCCGGCACGTCACGCCGCATTGCCCGATGCCTGAGCAGCAGGATTGCCTTGGTATCGTCCTCAAAAATCCCAAGACAGAGTTAGTTTGAAGAATAGGTGGTATGGTTACCATTCCCAGTCATGGCTGGTTTCTGACATTGTTTTACCCACATCACACAAATTCAATCTTTCTATATAGTCTGTTTTATTTGCATCACCAGCCACACCAATGACCCCCCAAGAGTTCCTAAGCCCGACAAGTCCAACATGATCCCTGAGCATTCCAATGATACAACCATAATTACAGGGGATTATCCCAACTCATGGAGGTCATCACCAGAGTTATACCCATAAAAATGACCAATAGATGAAAAAACACAAGTTTCACCAATACTCATCACTATTGACATCTATTGACCCATATTAAGCCACCATTTTGAAGGGTCCTGTTTTGCACCCAAAGGGGCTTCCCGTCTTGCCTCGACTTGCAAGCAATTGAAGCAACTGGCCGAATCACTTGGAGCCTCAGCTGCCGAATATGACGATGATGTGTTTGCCCCAATTTGTTGTTATGTTTTGAAAAAAAATACAATAAATGATCTAAAAGATGTGAAGTTGCAATTCTTTGAAATGATAATATATCACATGTTGTTGTTACATAATGTGTTAACCTGGTCGATCTTGGCTGTTTCGTTAGGCCATGACCATCCCCCCATCCCCCCGGGCCCTGGTCGATCTTCCAAGGCCTCAAGGCCGTCCAGCTGGGGGTCAGCCAGCAACACGTCCATCTGCTTCGAAAGTTGAACCGTTTCCTCACGGATGTCACGGACTTCGTCATGTGATGTTCTGATATACTTTCTTTATTTTCACCTTCACACATATATTAGATCATATATGTGTATGTGTGTGTGTCTATTTGTATAGACATATTGCATATATATATATGATATATATATAGGTATATGTATATATATATATATTATATGTAATGTATACATATATATATATATACATAATTGTGTGTATGTACAGTTTTGTTCACACCAAATCGTTGCATAGTTTGGACTCCGACAGAATACCTTTCTTCCAGGACTACATGCGCTGACTCATCGACGTGACTACTTGGGGCGGCATCTCAACTGTCAAGTGGTTCGTAAATGTGACAATAACCCAAAAAAATCAAAAAAAACAAATGGGCTATATTGAAATGTCCCACTCATCGTTGAGTATCGTTGAGTTATATTGAGTTATGATATCCCAGTTGTTTCCCAAATTATTTGACCTATCCCGATGACAGCTCTCCAAATATCCCACTGGTTATGAGCCGCACCTGAGCGGCTTTCTCCGGCTTCTCCTCTGACCGTTGGGGATGAGTGGCGAAGTGTCCCATGGGAACCCAGGGAAAAGTCCAGAGAAATCACAATTAAAAAACATTATATTTTGCGGCATGTTTAGTTGTTAACAAACCCATATGTCATACGAGTCACATGTCTTAAACCAAAATTTGGGTACGGGTCAAAATTAAATATCATGAGGATACCCCTAGAATTGGATGGTTAAACCTGAATGAGCAGAATCTGCGATCCCCTTGGTCTAAAATGTTGACACATTCTCATTGATTGTTGCTTTGTTAGTTCGAACGCAATTTATTGCTGGTTAAATCACCAGTTGAGTTTATTGTTGGTTGAAACCTGTTAAAAGCTCACCTAAGCAAGGTCCAATTCTGATGTTTGCTGGTTGAATACCCCTAACTATAGTATTTGTCGATTTGTGTTGTTTTTTCCCCAGCAATTTCGTTGCAGATCACGAAAGCGTCCAACGCATCCCTCCAAAGCCTGGACATTTCTTTCAGTCTTGTTCTGAGGTGCTTCGCCTGAAAGGGTGATTTATTTTCCTATGCAAAAAACATGCGATGCCGGCGATGCCTCTATGGCCAAAGGAGTTTGGTGCCTTACATCCCTCCATGTACGTATGTACATAAATAGATATATATATATATGATATATGCATTGCACCTTGTGTGGATATACATTAACATCAGCATCACTATGTTTGTTGTGAAAGTACCATGATGGGAATGTATGAACTAGTTTACACCCTATGTCAAATATAATGCATATCCTTATTCCAAACCCAACAGTGTATATATATGTATGTATGTATGTATGTATGCATGTATGCATGTATGCATGTATGCATGTATGCATGTATGGTATGTATGCATGTATGGCATGTATGGCATGTATGGTATGTATGGTATGTATGGTATGTATGGTATGTATGGTATGTATGGTATGTATGGTATGTATGGTATGTATGGTATGTATGGGATGTATGGAATGTATGGTATGTATGGTATGTATGGTATGTATGGTATGTATGGTATGTATGGTATGTATGGTATGTATGGTATGTATGGTATGTATGGTATGTATGGTATGTATGGTATGTATGGTATGTATGGTATGTAAGGTATGTATGGTATGTATGGTATGTATGGTATGTATGGTATGTATGGTATGTATGGTATGTATGGTATGTATGGTATGTATGGTATGTATGGTATGGATGGTATGGATGGTATGGATGGTATGGATGGTATGGATGGTATGGATGGTATGGATGGTATGTATGGTATGTATGGTATGTATGGTATGTATGGTATGTATGGTATGTATGGTATGTATGGTATGTATGGTATGTATGGTATGTATGGTATGTATGGTATGTATGGTATGTATGGTATGTATGGTATGTATGTATGGTATGGATGTATGGTATGTATGTATGGTATGTATGGTATGTATGGTATGTATGGTATGTATGGTATGTATGGTATGTATGGTATGTATGGTATGTATGGTATGTATGGTATGTATGGTATGTATGGTATGTATGGTATGTATGGTATGTATGGTACGTATGGTATGTATGGTACGTATGGTACGTATGATATGTATGGTATGTATGGTATGTATGGTATGTATGGTATGTATGGTATGTATGGTATGTAAAGTATGGTATGTATGGTATGTGTGGTATGTGTGGTATGTGTGGTATGTGTGGTATGTGTGGTATGTGTGGTATGTGTGGTATGTGTGGTATGTGTGGTATGTGTGGTATGCGTGGTATGTGTGGTATGTGTGGTATGTGTGGTATGTGTGGTATGTGTGGTATGTGTGGTATGTGTGGTATGTGTGGTATGTGTGGTATGTGTGGTATGTGTGGTATGTGTGGTATGTGTGGTATGTGTGGTATGTGTGGTATGTGTGGTATGTGTGGTATGTATGGTATGTATGGTATGTATGGTATGGTATGGTATGGTATGGTATGGTATGGTATGGTATGTATGTATGTATTTACATACAATGTAACATATATATATAACTTGTGAACGATCTCATTTCACCAACATGCCTATCCATGGGTCTGTCCAGAGGCCTTCAGCTCAGTTTTGCCAACCGGCGAACCTCCGCAGAAAACACAGGCTCAGGGCAGCCCATAGGTGCAGCGGAGGGTGGGATACGTGTTTTCCCGGTGGAGCCATAGGTTTGTGCTACAGTTTTTGGAGGCCGTGGCCGGCCATACAACAGACGCTGGGGTGACAGCGCTTTCAGTGGTGCATACAAAAAGCTGTGAGGTCGCAGCAGCGTTGTGGTGTGGCAGGGAACCTTTCCTTGGGGTTTTGGTTGAGTTGCTACCGCATTTACATTGGTAGCGGAGCTCCCGACAGCCGTCGGGAGTATCCAGGAAGCTACCTTGGTGCAAAGCTGACAGTTTAGCTTGCTGCCAGGATCAGCAGGTGAGACCGATACCATGCCGCCAGGCAGTGATGGAGCCTCAGGCACTGAAGCATCCGAGACGGTGGGAGGAACCATATCCACCCAACTGGCATACTTGGTACCTAGCTTTGATCCAAGTAAAGACGATTTGCAACTGTACCAGCAGAAGGTCCAACTCGTGCTTGCAGTTTGGCCGCCATCGAAGCTTTCAGAGTTGATCACACGACTGATCCTGAATACAACAGGAACCGCATTCTCCAAGTTGCAACTGCATCATGCAGAGTTGTGTGTCAACGAGGAGAAGGGAGTTAGAAGGTTGATCGAGCTTCTTGGTGGTCACTGGGGAAAGACTGGGTTGGAACGTAGATATGCTGATGCAGAGAAGGCCTTGTATCAGTGTTCTCAGCTTGGGGACGAAAGCCATGATAGCTATTTAGCTCGTGCTGATGTTCTCTGGACGCGCCTCTTGGCACAGAAGCTGACTTTCGAAGATCTTCAGGCGTATGTGACCCTTAGGGGAGCTCAGCTGTCAAGTGAAGACAAAAAACGGGTCATCATTGATAGCGACAACTCACTGGAAGGGAAATTGACCATGGTCAAGGTGACGGAGTCCATTCGAATGTTAGGCACATCCTTCTTTCAGGAGATGACAGGTGCCAACAAGAAAGGGGTCAAGGCGAAGGTGTACGACCAGACCCTCCTTGTTGCAGAGGATGTGGAACAGTCAGGTGACCACGAAGATTCCGCACATGTCACAGGTCATGAAGATGTCGCTGAAGAGGACTATATCGAAAGTTTGGCCCAGGAGGGCGACGAGGACGCAGTGTTCGTGGCAGATTTTGAGACTGCTGCCACAGAAGTTGTACAGTCGGATGAAGATCTGGCAGCAGCGTTTTCGACTTACATGGAAGCACGTCGGAAGCTGAGTGAGAAGTATCGAGCCAGGGGATTCTGGCCAATCTCCAACAAGGGGAAATCCAAGGGCTTCAAGGGCAAGTCCAAAGGGAAAAATCCTTGGACCAGCCGGAAAACTCTGCAGCAGCGCATCTTAGAGAGCAACTGTAGGATTTGTGGCCGAAAAGGCCATTGGAAGAGCGAGTGTCCGAATCGTGGCCAGTCTATGTCAAGCACATCAGCCTCGACGGTCCCTGTAACTCTCTCAATGGGTGTCGCATCTTCTGCTGCCAGTGATGTTATGACTGCGGAGTTCATGAACCTTCCTGAAGTCCATCCGCCTGCACAGGACAACATCCGAACACATGCATTGAGTTTTGTACAGTCAGTTGTGTTCAATGTCACAGGTGAAAGTCCAAGCCAGGGAAATCCTATAAACATGAGGGATGTAAGGGAACGAATTAGGAGCCGGATTAAGGGTAATCAAGGTAATAATTCCAGAGTTGCATCCCTGGTGAGCAGGATTGAGAGTCGCCTTGCCTCAGCACCTGATCGGTCTGCAGTGAACCAAAATGCATCCGTGTACAGTATGCCGGGTCCGCAGACCAAGTGTTCGAAGTTGCCTCAAAGCCCGTTTGTCAGCCAGTCCATTTTGGACAAAAACCATGCACCGAAGGTATCTGAGCCGAAGAGCCCAATGCCTGATGCCTCGCATGACACCTCCGAGGTACTTTTTGCCACCCACGACACTTGGGGTATCCTTGACACTGGTGCCATAAAGACTGTGATGGGTAGTGATTTCGTACCAGGTTTTTTACGAAACGTTCCGGTCGACATCCGAAAACAGATTCGCAGGTGTTCCTGTGATGTGACTTTTCGGTTTGGAAATCAAGGTACTCTTAAATCTGAACATGCTATGGTGGTGCCAGTGTGTGGTTTCGATCTCAAGATCGCAATAGTTCCAGGAGCCACACCTTTTCTGGTGTCGAATACGCTTTTGAGAGCCTTGGAAGCCATGGTAGATACAAGTGCCAATCAGTTGATCCTTCCAAAACATGGTCAACACATACCACTGAAGTTGTCAAGCAAAGGGTTGTATCTAGTCGACATGAACTTGTTGTTTGAAGTGTCTTCTCTGAAGAAAGGCTCCAATCAGACAGCCGAGACTTTTGCCCAGGAATCCACTGAAAACGTGAGCCAGTCAGCGTCAGTTGCAGGTTCCGAGATGTTCACAAACACATGTTCCAAGGCAGGTCAGGCAGTCAAGTTTTCACCGTCTCCATCAACAGGATCCAATACCAAACATGAACATGAGAAGAGTTTTCCAGAATCACAGCCAGTTCTCCATGAAACACCTCAATGTGAAATGACAAAACAAATGGAATCCCCAAAGGGCATGTCAAGGATCCATAGATCACCGGAAAGATCAGAAACCGAGACCGTAAGCCCTGAATCTCAAACGTCAGCCCACCGTGAAGCATCAGCCAGATCGCTACTGAACCATGAGCGACTGGACAAAACGTCTCCAGCGTGTGCAAGCGGAGATGCCACGTCCGGAGACCGAGGACATCGACCACATGACTCTCGAGATGCTTCTGACAGAGAGGGTGCGATTCGGAAAGGCCCATCAGGGGAAATCATATGCAGAAGTCTGGGAATCGGCACCGGACTGGATTCGCTGGTTCTTGGGGCACTATCAGGAAAGCAGGGATGTGGAACACAAGAAGATGATTCGATTCATCAAGCTCAGGATCGAGGAGACCGAGGCCAGCGGGGGAGAAGTTCCACAACCAGCCACAGTGAAGGCCAAAGTCAAGGCCGCTCCGAAGATCTTGGCAGCTTCCGCAAAGAGCCGCTCAGCGCCTCACCCAGATGCATGCCCCGAAGAGCCAGTCAATGCCGAGATGAGCAGCCTGCAAGCTCGAATGACCAGCCTCGAGCATGCGCTGCATCAGATCCTGGTCCATCTGACGCCCAATGTGCCAGCAGATCCAGTGCCGTCGACCATGGACGACGACCTCCCGGTGCTCCCTCTGGCATCCGAATGGGAGGATCCCTGGACAGCATGAGATTCAGTGAAGATGACCGCAACTGGGCGCTCATGGCCGGGGAGATAGATAAGTTTGTAGAAAGCCAGAGTAATCAGGAACGTAGGTACTTCCAAAGCCTGGTGTCCATGATGGAAAAGGAACTTCATGCCATAGAAACCAACACCAAGATCATAGGACCACCAGTTGATGTCGTGGAAGTTTTTTGCAGTCCAGAAAGCACTCTGACTGATCAGGTAAACCACCTTGGAGGCAAAGCCATCCGTTTCGGCCTGAACCAAGGCAATCTGCAGAATGCTGAGGGTAGGAGCAAGCTGTTCGGAATCATCTGTCGCCACCGGCCGAAGCATGTCTGGGTCAGTCCAACTTGCAAACCGTGATCCAAATGGTCGTTTTTGAATAGCCAGAAATCACTAGAGCTGTGGGACAAAATCCAATCTGAAAGAAAGGACATGCTCAGCCAAGTAGCCCTATGCTTGGTGATTTTCCGACACCAGCATCGATGCAGACGCCATGCACACTGGGAACAACCGAAGGGGTCCCTCATGTTTCTGTTGCCGTATCTAAATGAGTTAGATAGATACACTCTTAGTGCCAAACCTGACATGTGCATTGCAGGTGGACTCCAAGATCCACTCAATAGAAAGCCCATGAAAAAAGGAATGCACATACGTACCACGTCCAGACAATTGCAACAGCTTCTTGACCCACTGAGATGCCCAGGAATGCATGATCATCAGGCCATCGAAGGTTCAACCAGAGTGCATGGCCATGGAATTGCGAGATCCGAATTTTCTGAAAGGTATCCACGGAAGTTTGCACGCCTGGTTGCAAAGTGCCTGGTGAAACGAAGTTTTCCCCAAGAAGTACCAGTAGGTGACATAGCCGATCAGGCTTTGGTAGCTCTGGATCAATGGTTTCAAATCAGCAGTGCATTCGCCGTGGAGTCCCGTTTGACCAAGAAAGCCCGGCTGTCTCAACCACGACAGCACAAATCTCTGCCAGCAGACAGGTCACTCGATGATCAACCCAGTGAGAAGCGTAGGAGACTCAAGAAGATAAGCCAATCCCCGAACAATCCAAATGACCTTAATGAACCCGGGGATGAAACCCGGAGGGGACTGCTTGAAATTCTCAGTATCATCGAACCCATGCTGCCTAGGGTAGGGAAAAGAACCATCGAACAACCACAAGTGATTCAAAGGATTCAAGAAATGTTCCCTGAAAAGGTCATCAAAGGAGTGATAGCTTGCAAAGGGACCGAACGCACTATGGCCCCTCCAAAAGAAATAAGCTCAAAAGAAGCTCCTTTCCGAAGATCAATCATGAAACTGAGAAGCACTGGAAAAATCATCACTGATGAATGGGAACAGTATGATGTACTTTCCAAAAGGAAGATCATCCGCAAATCGTATCCATGTCGAGTGAATATAACTGTCTTCGCGGCCAATCCTGTAGCAGTAGCACCAAGCCCGGTCAGCAGTCAGCCAGACCCATCAACCGCCAGAGCAGGAGGTGATTCACCGCCCCGGATGGAAAGTCCACCAAGTTCCCAAGATCGAATGACAGAGATTTCGGAGCCACCAAACATCCTTGAACCCAGAAAACCAGAAGATGTTCAAGGGGAGAAGCAAGTCCCAAACAGAGACACCGAAATCTCGTCGTCCGGATCTCAAATCCAAATGGACTTAGGTGAATCGAAGGGCAAGCTCAACAGGTTTTTGTCCTTGCCTCGCGAAGAGCAGGCGATGCTACGTCGTGCACACCAAAATCTGTGCCACCCGAGCCCTGAACAACTGAGCATGGTTTTGCGGAACCAAGGAGTCAGGCCCGAAGTCTCCCAAGCAGTGTTTGACATGAAATGTGAAAATTGTGCTTCGCATCAACAGCCGAAGATTGCCCGACCAAGCACTCTAAAACATGAACTTGATTTCAATGATAAGGTGTTTATTGATGGGATAACATGGACCAGTAAAGCCGGTAAAACTTTCCATTTTTATCACATCTTGGATCAAGCGACAAATTTCCATGTAGCAACACCTGCTCCAAATCGTGCCGCAGAGCAAGCCGCTCAATGTGTGTCAGAAAGTTGGTTTCAATGGGCCGGACCACCAAATGTGCTTGTCACGGACTCAGGTACCGAATTCACAAGTGAATATTTCACTGAATTCCTACAGCGTTTTGACGTGAAGTCAGTGACAGCCGCTCCCCATGCGCATTGGCAGAATGGACGCAGCGAAAGACATGGACATATCTTGCAAACAATGCTCAATAAGATAGATCATGACATGCCAATCCAAACATATGTGGACTTGCAGCAAGCCCTTGTTCAATGCACGCATGCCAAAAACAAGCTCAGTGTTCGCAAAGGTTTTTCACCAGAAGTCCTTGTGTTTGGTAAGAACTCCAAGGTCCCAGGTTCAATCACCAGTTGTGAAACCGTGTCATCGCTGGCCAGTGCCGACCGTGAGGATGCTCATGGAATTGCTTTCAAAAGAAGTCTGGCGCTCCGTGAAAGAGCGCGTGTGGCATTTCATGAGGCCGATAATGACCAGGCCCTCCGGAGAGCTTGCTTGCGCCGGTCCAGACCGGACAGAAATGCGTATGACCCTGGGGAGTGGGTAATGTTATGGCAACCAGAACCCACTGGAGGACATTGGTTCGGCCCCCTCAAGGTTGTTGCTCAAGAAGGAAGTAACTCAATCTGGGCCACCCAAGGGGGAAAGTTGTATCGCAGAGCACTTGAACACGTCCGACCAGTATGTTCTGATGAAGCACAGAAAATTCCACTTGAAGACATCATCAATAATCCAAACACCGTTCAGACCTCAAACATGCCTGAGATTATTCCCAATGAAAATATCCCTCCAAGTAATCCACCAGTAAATTCCCCCGATAACAGTGAGCATCAGTCCAACCCAGATGATCAAAGCCAATCACAAGATCAACCTGACATTGAACCTGAAACGGGAAATCAGTCTCATGAACCAAATGATCCTGCCATTGAGACACCAGTCCCAGAGGATACCAGTGACGATGACCTTGTCACAACACATCTCCTGTGCTGTGAAGATGAAGTCATGCCAATCGACCCGAATGCGATCCCTTGTGCTTGGAGATGTGAACTCGAAATGCCCAGCTGGATTGATTCCGAAAAATGTTTAACTTGGTCCCCTGATGATCTCTTGATAGCGACAACAGATAAGAAACAGAGAACCGAAGTGAAGCTATCCATGTTGACCAGTGAGGAACAAAAAGCGTTTGCACAAGCCAAGGAATCAGAAGTTCAAAATTGGCTGAAGACTGGAACAGTCTCCAGGATCTTGCGGACAAAGCTCGCACCAGAGCAAATTCTACGATGCCGTTGGATTCTCACTTGGAAACCAAGGGATGAACCAAGTAGCGATCATGCAACCAAAAGTAGCAAGCTTCAATCTCATAAACCCAAAGCACGTTTGGTTGTATTAGGCTATATGGATCCCCAGTTAACAGAAGTCCCCAGAGACAGCCCCACTCTTGGTAAACAATCGAAGATGATACTCCTTCAATTGATTGCATCAATGGGTTGGTCCCTAGGTTCTTTCGATATCAAAGCAGCCTTTCTCCAGGGAATGCCCCAAAAGGATCGTATCATAGGACTTGACCCGGTTGTGGAGTTGGCCAAGGCAATGAGTTTGAAGACAGGCGAGATTTGTAAGCTTGACAAATCTGCGTACGGGCTCATCGATGCGCCGTACTTATGGTTCCAGACACTGCAAGAAGAACTCATAAACCTTGGTTTTAAGCCGTGCCCGTTCGATCCATGTGTGTTTGTCCTGAGGAACCCCAAAGATCAAACACTATCAGGTGTACTCGGAATTCATGTGGATGACGGAATCTACGGGGGTGACAAGTTTTTCCAAGAGCAAGTTTCCAAATTGGAATCCAAATACCCATTCGGATCCAAGAAATCACGGGTGTTCACTTTCACAGGAATTGACCTCAAACAGAATCCAGATAACAGCATAGAATTGTCACAATCCCAATATGTCAAAAACATCAATCCCATTTGCATTAAGCCAGAACGCAGAGCACAAGAAAATGAACCTGTGACCGAAGAAGAACGGCACCTATTGCGCGGCCTCATTGGCTCGTTGCAATATGCAGCAGTGCACACCAGACCCGATCTCACAAGCTCACTCAGCCAATTGCAATCCCAGATTAACACCGCGACAGTAACCACCCTTATAATGGCCAATAAAACCCTTCACACTGCAAAGAAACATAATGATGTGACCATCAAAATACATCCCATCAATACCCATGATTTAAGGTTCCTAGCTTTCTCTGATGCGTCATTTGCATCCAAGGTGAAACCAGAATCCTATGCGGGAATGATCATCATGGCAACCCACAAAGAGATTTCTCAAAATCAAACTTGCGTAATCAGTCCTTTGTCATGGGGAACTAAGAAAATCCAACGAGTAGTGACAAGCACATTGTCAGCAGAGGCAACCGCCCTCTCATCTACGCTGGATCAGCTCACATGGATCCGTGTCTATTGGGCCTGGCTTATCGATCCTAAGATCGCATGGCAGAAGCCGGAGACCGTCAAGACACTTCCAGAAGCTTTGACCGTTCCGACGCTGAAAGCCGAGGACAAGGACCTTGCAATAACTGACTGCAAAAGCTTGTATGATTTAACAACCAGAACTGCAGTGCCATCATGTCAAGAATTTCGAACTCAATTGGTAGCTCGTTCCATTAAGGATATACTCTCTGAAAACATACGTTTACACTGGGTACATTCGGGAGCTCAGCTTGCAGATGCATTGACGAAGATCATGGAGGGACAATTTCTCAGAGAAACACTTCGCCAGGGCCATTACTGTTTGCACGATGCTGATGAAGTTTTGAAAAATCGAGCAAATGCTCGAAACAGACTAAAGTGGCTTCGATCAGCCGCCTGTGAAATGAGCTCGAATCAATTAAAATATTGAATAAATGGGAATGTGAACGATCTCATTTCACCAACATGCCTATCCATGGGTCTGTCCAGAGGCCTTCAGATCAGTTTTGCCAACCGGCGAACCTCCGCAGAAAACACAGGCTCAGGGCAGCCCATAGGTGCAGCGGAGGGTGGGATACGTGTTTTCCCGGTGGAGCCATAGGTTTGTGCTACAGTTTTTGGAGGCCGTGGCAGGCCAAAAACAACAGACGCTGGGGTGACAGCGCTTTCAGTGGTGCATACAAAAAGCTGTGAGGTCGCAGCAGCGTTGTGGTGTGGCAGGGAACCTTTCCTTGTGTTTTGGTTGAGTTGCTACCGCATTTACAATATATATATATATAATTATATATATACACACACATGTGTGTGTGTGCGTGTGCGTGTGTGTGTATAGTATGTACGTACAATGTACAATCTATATGGGCGCCACAAACCACATTGGCTAACATAAGGACATTTCGGCAGAGCGCAGGGTGCATTTGCAACTTCACAAAGTGAACATAACAACTCCCGCAGCTTTAGGTCAAGGATGTCAAGGATGTCATGAATGTATTGCCGATCTGATTAATTTAACAATCTGTCTCAGTTGTGAACCTTGACCTCCCGTGGGTCACCTTGACTCAAAAACTGTTCAACCAAGGATGAGCGTGAGGCTGGAAAACAAAATTCAAAAAAAACTGGGAATTGCGATTTCAGTCATGTGAACAAGATGCAGAATCAGACTAAGAAAGATTGAAATCGAATCTGATTCCTTTCAGACCGGACCATTCAGGGTTGCCCCATAGAAGAGATTAAGGCTGCATTTTTATCTGAATTCCAGCCTTGTTTGTTCCACCAGTGTCAATAGGGGCTCTACCATCTAGTAGCTCTTCACGGGAATCCCTCTCGCATTCTGCCACAAGGTCAAGGTCGGTTTGGGGAACTGTTCACCACAATTTGCCTCAATCAAATTGCTGTACTTCACAAACCCCAAACAAGCCATTCTTGGGAAGGCTAACCCCCCCAAGTGTCATTCATGGCAAAGTCGGCCAGTGAAGTCTCCCAAAAATTCCCCAAAAATGAGGTATCCCTGACATCTGATGCTTTAGCATTTCCTACCCTCTGGTAAACGTTTACATAGCTATGGAAAGATCCACTATTTTCAATGGATAAATCCACTATTTCTATGGCCATGTTCAATAGCAAACTGTTAGTTATTACCAGGCCGGGTAACAATTTAGTGATTAACCATTATTAACCATTATTGTTAACCATTATTAGCCATTATTGTAATATAGCTATGTTCAATAGCTCTGTTAATCACTATAGTCAGAGGGTAAATCACCATTAGCTATGTTAAATTGCCAGAGGGTAAATCCCCATTAATCAGTATGAATCACCATTAATCACTATTAACCAGTGTGTTAACCATTAATGTGTCCCTGAAACAGCAATCCCACCATCACTCGTCCTGAGCTGGAAAGCCCGCGGCTCCATCAGCGTGCGAGGTTTGGAGGCAAAGGATGACTACCTGTCAGGGCCGGGCTTCAACCCGCAAGATACTTAGCTGACTACCTGGTTCGTGGTGCAATGTGCCCATCTTGAAAAATGATGGAGTGAAAGTCAATGGGTTTCGGATGACATCCCATATATGAAATGGAAAATAAAACATGTTTGAAACCACCAACCAGCTACATGTTTAGTTGTAGTTGACGATCTATATTTTTTTCTCTACCTTTGTTGCAGTTAGTCTCGCGCATCCAACATAGATATAGGGTGATATGGCTAGGATAGCATAGTCTTAGTTGGTAACATATTATGGATGGTCTACAGACATGATATCCACCGAAAACCTCAGTTAAATAATGTTAAATATTAGTAACTACTATAGACGTGATATGATGTGCCAAAGTTTTTATATGATGTCTTAGCTGGTCCATAATTTCATCCCCCCAATATTAAAAAAAAAACGCCACAAGCGTGGTTTTGTAGGGGATTAGAAAGCACATTTGGGACCATACAATTGGAGTGTTTAATATTAGGTGAATGTGATTATATGATACCTACCAAAAGTTTCAGTTTGTTTCTGTTAACTTAGCATAACTTATAACAATTTAGCTAAGTACGGGGCACCACGTTGTAGGGGGCATATTCTGGGGCACGTAAACCCTTGATTCATCAACCTTCGGATTCCGCTTAGGCGTAGACAATATTGATGAACCCCCTACGGTTGAGGGGAGGAAGTGCCAATTTAAACCAGCCAACTCATCCCAAAGGGAAAAAACTCGAGTTTGCTTCAGAACCACCCTTTTGCATCATCAATTCTGAACTTCCCCCCTGGAAGTGGGCAACGGTGAAGAAATCGGTTTCAAGGATTTCGGCCTGCATCACATCCAGGGCAGGCAAATCTGCTTCTGGTTCCCAGCTGAAGGAACACCTGAAACTTCGATGCGAGCAGTAGCCACTACACCCCCAGGTTTGCCTCTGAAGAATGGAGGTGGTACCATCACAAGTTAGGAGTTAACCACCAACATGATGACTTTGCCATAAAAACTGAGGTAAAATTGAATTGAAGGTCAAAACTGAGGGGATTTGCACCCCTCGGTAAAATATGGAAATCTATCACGGGATCGAATCACTCTACTTACTTTGGTTGGGATGGAAATGGAAAATGTCAAACCACCAACCAGCGTATCAAGTGGTGCCCCTTGCTTTGCTACGTTGTTTTTTATTTGTCTGTGAATGGCTGATGGTGGATATAGGGATAACTTGGATGAGTACTGTCATGTTCTATGACGACTTGGCGGTCTACCCGGACAAACCCTGGAACTCCAAGGAGCTCCGACCCTGGTACGCTCCAACCCTGGTAAACTCCAACCGTCCAAAAGGTCTTAAAATTTACACCATACCGAAAACAACCTTACGGGCTGAAAACTTAGATGCAGAAGCCTTAGTAACTTATAGATTTGTGAGGCATACACTTTGATGTATAGCCAGTAATTCTTTGCACATTCCGGGGGTCCAAATTCGACCGCCGAAGACAGTCCCCACCAGGACGTACGTAGTGCTCGCAGGGCCGCTAACCTGCAGTGCATCAGAGCTGCAGATGATTTACCCAAGCATTTGATAGGCATTTGACCATCAAAAATATGGCCTTGTCTGGAAAGCCCCAAAATATATAACAATATATATATATATATAGGTTATATAAAATATATAATTTGTCAAAAATAATGTTATTCAGTAATATATAGTAATATTCAATAGGCAAAATGATGATAAACAATGATACAGAAGCGGATTTTTTGAGGTGTCCGATTTTCAGATGTCCCTATATGAGCTTGAGCCAATGGAGTTTGATGTCGCCAAGCTGGGGCTGACAAGTAACTTAACTTGGGCCAACTAGGGTTCATGGCAGATATACTTGTTTGTAAATAGTTTGATAGGTTATCATGGGTCTATAGCACAACTTATAGCTGGCCACATATTTCAGCTGGTTAATTTGGTCATGACTCAACAACCATGAGGGTGAACTGTGCCGACCACGGATCAGGCACCCAGCGCCCAGGGTGCCCCGGGTGCCCCGGCTGCGTGCGTCGATCCACGTGTTTGGCCGCAGAAATGAGGTACTGTAGCAGCCGCTTCGCCGAAGACGGCCTTGACGGCCGAACATAGTGGGTGATGCGGGGCCAGATGGAGGAAGTGAACTGAACTCACTTAAAGAACTGGGGTAAATCTAGTAAATGTGGTTAAAACAATCAGAAACCATCCCCAACATCACCATAGATGGGTTGTATAAACTATCAAAAATGCGGTGGTGTACTATTGTATTAACCACATAAAAGCGTATAGCCGACTAGTCGAAGCCGGTAAACCAAAATGCTTATTGCCCACTTACCAAGTGGGATTCACATCCAAGACATATTCCAAGTAGTGTACTGCAACCACCAACAACCGAAAAAATGTAGTGAATCTTCATCATCTGGAATGGGAGGGTCACCTTTGGCAGGTTGCCTGAATCCTGATTTTTGATGAATTCTGTATCTTAGAATTTCCTTCGTAGGAAATGCTGTGAATTCAATGTTCCTGTGGCTGCAGATGTTTGAGGGATATTTTGCCAATGTTGGGGAAGATTGGGCTGGTAAACACAAAAAAAACATGGTTTTCGATGGTTTTTTTCGGGATTTTTCAGATCCATACTGGGACTGGGATGGTCCCTGAGGATCCATGACCACGAAGAACGCGTCCTCCATCCCCAAGTGTAACATACCCTCTGGTAATTTAACGTAACTATGGAAAATCACCATAGAAATAGTGAAATTTCCCATGAAAAATGGTGGATCTTTCCATAGTTATGTTAGTCATTACCAGGCCGGGTAGACCAAAAATGACCCAAAGAAGTGCCAAAGTTTAGACCAAAGTAGTCCTCCAACCCCCAATGGCCCAACTCAAGGCAGGGTCTATGTTGCTTGGGGATGTTTTTTTAGTTCATTCATTGGATAAATCCACCATTTTTAACGGTTGGTTGAATCACCATGTTCCCAAAAATGTCTGATGGCAATGTCATCACTTTTTATGGTTTCATTAAAAGAAATCAATCCCAACAACAAAGAAACACATAAATTCACGCAATCCCAACATCAATTTTTGGGGCTTCTTATGAGGCTTCAAAAATGGGAGTAGTATGGAAATAAGGGTCCCATCATCAGGAGTCTGAGGTTGACACTTTGCTTGAAGGGCCACCAAGAGCTCTGCGAAGAACTGTGCTGCAGTATAGCCTGGAGACACCCCTTTCGTGACCTTATGGAACCTTGGATTTTTCACGATCCCCATTAGACCAGATAGTAGAATTCCCGATGTCATTAGCCCAGCTTTGCAACCCAACAGCGAAAGGTTCCAGCAAGGTTCCAGGACTGTTCCAGTTTTTCGGGGCGTGCATGGCTACGTGTCACCAGTCCGACCAGTCCCCGGCACCAGAGATTGAAACCCAACAGATTCGCTGTTGGGAATAACCGCTCAACAATCAGGGTAAATTAGAATAATTCACTAACCTGAAATAAGGCCATTTTGGGATCATTCCCCTTACTAACTATGATTTCCAGGGTTCGGTCGCAGTGAGGTCGTGATCAAATTTACCCAGAACAATGGTATCTTGAATCTCAATGGTTAGACCCAACTTTTGACCATGGCTCAAAGGCTCAATGATTTGTCAATGGGGCTGCAATTGCAGCCCACCATGGGACACAAAAATATCCAGCATGGGACAATCCTAGTCGTAGCTACCCTCTGCTAATGACTAACATAGCTAAATGGCCATAGAAATAGTGGATTTTCCCATTAAAAATGGTGATTTTCCATAGTTATGTAAACGTTTACCAGAGGGTAACCCATTCAAAGGTGATAGAAATAAATCCCCACTCCGGCCCATTCCATACCTATCTAGAAAGACCTACCATGAATCCATTTTGAGCAGCGGCTACGACCTACCCCTGTTTCTAGACATAATGTCTTCGGAGGCTATACTACCTGAGATTTTGGGGGGATTGTCAGATTATGCTATTCTTAGACGAACAACATAAATCCATACCTATATACATATATACATATAGGCTTTATAGCTGGTTTATATGGAATTGTATACCCAACTAAATGGTAGATTTGTAGATATACCTACCGTAAGCCGTAAGTCCCAAAACAATAATCCTTCACATTGGAGCTATGTCTACCAACTTAACTAACGAACTGGGGGCACCACCTTAAAACCATAAATCAAAAATATATCCAGCATTATCCATCTATAAATCTACCAACGCACTTAGATACCCGACTAAATCTATTTATAAAAGGTAGGTTCATAGTTGGTGATAATGGGGCTTTCCATACATGCTGGTACCCCAAAAATCGATGGTTTAAACTGAAAAATCCTACTATCAATGGATGAGAACTGGGGAATTCGATGGAATTCCGGGGTACCATGAACGTAGCTATTGAAAATGGGCATAGAAATCCAGTCTAGTGGATTCACCCAGCTGAGCTCAGCATGGTGGATCTTTCCAGTTCGTTATTTTTGTATGGTAAACGTTTACATAACTATGAACAATCACCATTTTTACCTGGTAAATCAACCATAAATGGCCATGTTCAATAGTTTTTTGTATGTGTCCATAGAAAATGGCCCAGTCGATTTCTAGTGGATTTACATGGATTTACCCAGCTACAAAATGGTGGTTTTTCCAGTTCCTTATGTGGCAGTGGGTCAAAACCTTGTACCCCTGTAGTTCACATCAAAATAGCTGGGATTTACGGATGTTCATCCCTCTAAAAATGGTATTAATAGGTATTGATCCATAGCCATGTGTCCATAGAAAATGGCCCAGTCGAAATAGTGGATTTACATGGATTTACCATGATTTACCCATTAAAAATTGTGTTTTTTTCCAGTTCCTTATGTTAGTTTAAATTACCAGAGGCTACCCTTCACCAACCAACCACAGTCGGACAGGCCACGAAGCGCCGGGCTCAGGGGATCCCCCATGGACTCCAGCAGCGCGTCGCGTAAGCTGCTGAGACTCGCTGTGGCTGGGCGGTGCGCCATCCAGGCCACAAGCCTTGGCGGATGGGGATGGTCCAAGGGGAAAAACCATGGGAAAACATGGAAAAATCATGGGAAAACATGGAAAACTGATGATCTCAGAAGAATTGATGAGGAAAATTGGGGGGTTTTGCATTGGGGGAATATATATATATATATAGAAAATGGCTGACCAAGAAAAATCGGTGAAAATGATCATGGATAATACCCATAATCCAGAAGACATGGGATTTGACCAAGCAAATTTGGGATCATCTGTGATAATCTTGCTAAAACCATGATTCTTACCAATCAAAAAAATGAATATCATATATGATAATCTCTATCACTGATAAATATGAACCATTTGCAGACTAGCAAACATGAGATTTTACAAAGAAAATATCTGGATGTTTACTCCCTATGATGATGTAGATTCAAACAGCACGATTAAATCAGCCTATCATCTGCCCAAATAGGTTTACTTATGGTTACAATAAAATGAGTTAAACTGATAAAATTCACTGATCCCCCGTTGTGGCCCTTAAAGGCTTCGCGTCTCTCAGTCCCCCTGCTGTTTCAGGAGGCTCTTAAAGAGCTCGGCCAGGGTGGCATCCTGAGGATAAAATAACATAGCATAGCATAATACAATACGATACAATATAATGTAATGTAATGTAATATAATCTAATATATGATCTTATAATATAATTGAATACCATACAATGTAATGGAATGTAACATAACAAAAACATAACATAATATAGTATGGTATGGTATGGTATGGTATGGTGTCGTATAGTATAGTATAAGATGATATGATATGATACAATATTATATCACATAACATCTTTAAAAAGAAATAATAAAACAATATATAACACGATGATTTATAATATGATATAGTATAGTATACTTATGACATGTATACAATACTATATCATATTATAAGTTGTCTATCATTTATCATGTTATAAGTATATTTGGGTTTTCGATACTATATTATAAGTAATAGTAGCAACAGTGTCTACAGTGACAATATCATCAGGGTTTTTGTCGACCCGCTACTGGGGATCAGCGCCTCATCTGAGGCTGCTCGGAGGGCCAGGGGCAACAAGGGAGCACGTAAAACCTGGGCCGTTGCCATGAGGACAGACATGAGCTCGTTCTCACCACAATTCAGGACATGTAAATTTATCAAGATACAAAATGAGGATGTATCATGCGGAAATGATGTTTGTCCAGCTTCTTTAAGGTCTTTTGTCCCACACTTTGTTGCAACCATTTTCTTGAAAAGGCTGCTGCACCAGCATAGCTTGCCAATCGTCGATTACGTCAACTGAGGCAGTACTGCCAGTACTGCAGTATATAAATGCACCTTTCCAAGCTGGAGTGGATGTTCTATGCCGCATTTTCAACACGACACACCTGAAATCTAGGGATCCAGAAAAAGTACCACCTCGACTAATCCCTCGTCTCCCAAAGCTGTTGTTTGGATCGCCCCTCAAGAGATGACTCAGATGATTCCTCCCCGAATGGTACCCTCTGGTTATGTCAAAATAGCTATTGAAAATGGCCATAGAAATAGTGGATTTTCCCATTAAAAATGGTGATTTTCCATAGCTATGTAAACGTTTACCAGAGGGTAACTGGGAAAGTTACCTCAGCGAAGGCGGTTGAGGCCTGGCATCTTCGTTTAAGCCATGGAACAGCTGGAAGGTTGTCCATGTTGTCCCTTGAAAAACGGTAACGGGATTCCCCATTCATGGAGTGTGATATTCCAAATAGATTCGTTGTAGAAGCCTATAATCATCAACCGAAAAGGGTTTCGAATACTGCTCACATGACTTATTCCATGATCTTACAAATTAGGAAGTCTAGTCAATGGCCATTTCAGGGGCCTAAATTGCAGCTTTACATAGCTCTACCATATATAAGGCCTATGTAAGGGGTATGTAAGCGTATATACCAACAAAATATGGCCTTATATGGTACAGTACCTCCATTTTAGGGTCCTTAAATTCCCATTGATCTAACGTAAATATGTGAGTCTTATCAGACTTTCCAACTTACCCCATGATAGGTTAGATATCAAATAGTTTAGGATCTATCAGAAAATAGTCAGATGAAGATCATCGATCATCCCCAAAAAATATCATACATATATTAACATATATCATATATCATCATATATCCAGGTTCATCGGCAAACTTACCATACTTATTGGGTACATCCACCAACCCAATCTGTTGATATATATCTTCTTGGGGTCCTCCCCGTGTCATGGTAGATCATTCCGTGACAGTATGGGAAGTTTACCCGGCCTGGTAATGACTAACAGTTTGCGAACTTGAAAATGGCCCAGTCGAAATAGTGAGTTTTCCCATTAATAGCATGGTGATTTTCCATAGCTATGTAAACGTTTACCAGAGGGTATGATAAGTTTAAGTTTAATGGAAATCGGAGAACACCACTGAAGCTTCCTAAAAATATCAGGATTAATCCCATACCGTCCTTGCAGTCACAAAATATTTTGCATACGATCTGGAAAGTGGATTTCATTGGTGGCCCGGGGTCCTGCTGATCCCAAATCATTGTATAGCAATCAATCCAACTTTGATCAGTGTTGGTAGCAAGAACCAGCCAATGTGGTAAATGCAATGCTAAAAACAATGTTACCACATTATTGGATTTATATGGATTTATGATTTACCCCAATGTTACCACATTATTGGATTTATATGGATTTATATGGATTTATATGGATTTACCCCAATGTTACCACATGATTGTTGCCATTGGCACCTAGTGACCTAGTGCCAATGGGGATGGTAAAAATGGCATTGGATTTACCACGACTTCGTCGGTCCCAGTGTTTGTAGCCGCTACAACGCACCATTTCTCGGCGGTCTTTGTTGAAGCCCCCGGTGTGAAACATGGCCGCGCTGGCCAATCATCCAATGAACGGATCCATAGAAACAGTCAATCCGAAGCTGCACCCCCTTTTTTTATGCAACATAAAACTTAAAAGAGTTTTTAGGGGGAACCAATGGGAACCAATTGACTCAGCCTCTCATGTTATTCATGTTCAAAGATTCTAAGTTGGATTTATGTGCGATTTAGTCTCCATTTGTGGGCGAAAGCAATTACAATATCATTCGCCGCTGTCCTTGCCTTTGCAAGAGATGCTGCATCCTATGTGTGAAACATGTCGATGCAATCCACAGGCTTGCAGCAACAGGGCACATTTTTCTGCAGTTCATTGCTGGCTATGCTGTTTTCATTGCTGGCAAGCCCCTCTGGTTACAAAATTCACGGGATTGGTTTGAACATCTCCGAGGAAACCCTAAGCGAATTGTGCCAGCCAAATATTCTTCAGGTGTCCTCTTCTTTGTTCCGGGGAACCAATCTGGGCGTGGCTCAAAAATAATGTGGCTGAACTGTCCTTAAAAGGCCATCGCTATGGGCCCTTTAAAGCTACTCCATTCTTTTTCGCCATGCCCATGTCACACGTAGTCGTTCTGCACGCACTCCTCTTGGAGTGTTTTTTCCTGTCTCACCAGCACTTGATCGCTCCTTAGTAGAGAAAACCAGAGGTGGGCACCCCACTTACGCAAGTTGATTTAGTTTCGTCAATCCAACCCCGAAACTAAGCCATACCCTCTGGTAAATAAACATAGACCCTGAAATTCAATGAAATTCACCCATTTTTCATGGAAACCAATCTTCCAAATCCTATCTGGCAGGGTCCAAGTGTTAATTTACCAGGGGCTAAATTCAACAGCATGGTGGCAACATCTTGTGACATGTCGTAACCCAGCATAACCAGCTTCGCTTTCTCCCGTCCCGGGATGGTCGTTAAATATCACGATGATCATCCCCTGGTTGTATGCGGGGTAGTATATATAATGTATCTAACCCAGAAAACATGATCAACCAACTTAAAAATATCGAATTGTTGGTCCTTGGTTGTATTATATCTATATATATATGTATATATACGTATGTAGATATATATATATATATATTATGATATATTATGTATCTCTACTATATAGTCTACGTCTCTCTACATGTACATCTCGGATATATCATGATATATGCCCATTTCATCCCCACTCAACCAGCAATCAGCACCGGCCCCTTCTGGCGAAGCCAAGGGGACGTCTCCTCAGACAACTTGCCACAGCAGTTGTAGAGCCAGGACTCGGGACCCTCTTTTCGGATGGGTTTTTTCCGGCTGGGGAGCCATGAGCTGATGGGGAGTCCTACCAAAAACCATAGGAAAACCATAGGAAAATGGAGATTTACCCTGCAGATACAGTGATTTACCATAGGAAAATGGAGGTTTTAATGGGAAAACCATGGGAAAACCATAGGAAAATGGATGTACCCTCTGGTAATTTAACGTAGCTATGGAAAGATCCACCATTTTGTAGCTGGGAAAATCCGCTATTTCTATGGCCATTTTCAATAGCTATGTTAAATTACCAGAGGGTAGGAGTTAAACACGCTATGATAAATGGGGATCTCATGAGGAGTTTGTATGAGCTGATGCAGGCAACTAGAATCCAAATGAAAAGAATATTTGGGTACAAAGACTCTTCCTTCGTGGAAAGTATAGTCGTTTCATCAGCAATACATAAGAATGGCTGATACATGTAGAGGCATATCCTTTGTAATTAGTAACAAATAGGAAAGCATGATTTTAAAACAGTAAAATATGTTGAAACAAAAAAAGTTCTGTAGTTTTCCCAGTTTGTCCATGTAAGAATCGTGGTCATGTTACGTGTATTTACTGTATGAGAAAACAGCAAACAATTACATGGGAATCAAGAAACATGATCAGCAAACAAGCCACGGTCTTGAGGATTCACTCGCCAAAATAGAACTTTCTAACCATCAGCAATTGGGATTTCGCCTAGGAAGCATGGATATGGTTTTGTTTAAACATTGGGGATACCCGATCTTATGGCAATGTTAAGAGGGAAATGAAGTTCTAGACTTCAAAACCACTTGGATTTTAGGGCTACTCCGTTTTTGGGCCAGACATCCTAGGGTGGAAACATGGCCAACGTCTGAAAGAGCCTCGTTGAATGGGGAGGGCATATGGTCACTCTGTCGAGGCTGAGATATGTGTGGTACCCCAGGTATGCGTGATTTAACACTATTTAATGGCAGTTGTTTACAAAATTTAATGGGAACATTATGATCCACTGTGGGATGTTGGCGTTTTCCCAACATGTTCAATAAAACCCATTGACTACAAGTTGATGCAGCGATTGACTCAGGCTATGGGGTGCCTGCAGGGTAAACACTTCACAAAATGTAGAGAGACATTTTGTGACAAAAGCGCCCATCATGTCAGAGCAGCAATATGTCAGAGGTATACTTCTTCGAGAAGCACAGATATGATATTTCCAATATATTATTTAGCACCATGGAAATATATACGTATATATATATATATCTTCTGGTACTTTGCCAACATTTCCATTGGAAATATGGTCTTTAAATCACCCTTTGGTACTTTGCCAATATGACCAAAATTGGTGGCCTAAAACGGGGCGCGTCCAAGATTGGGGTACCAATGTCCAATGGCCAACAAATGGGTATCCCGGGCAAAACCCCAACAATGGCTATGAGTCAAAACCAGTTTCGGTACCCATTTCGGTACCCGATTTTTTTCACTGGTTTAATGGATGTCTATTCCCCCAAAATCTGGTCATAAATATAATAATTTCTGCTAAACGTTTGCATAATTATGGAAAATCACCATGCTATTAATGGGTAAATCCAGGATAAATCACCATTTTCAATAGCAAACTGTTTGTTTACCAGAGGGTAAATGGAAATTTCAGAGATTTTCACCCATCCCCATACTGAGGTGCCCCCCCGTCGCCCAGAAATGCTCGGCGCCTCTCCCTTTCTGCCCGAACCGTCTCTCCTCAGTTGAGCTCTCCAAGGGTCACAGCTGAAAAGTACTGGGGTTGTCTAAAAATATCTGGTTGGTGGTTTTAACCATCTTGAAAAATATTATATAGTCAATAGGAAGGATTATCCCATATATTATGGAAAATAAAACATGTTTGAAACAAACATAGCTATTGAAAATGGTGATTTATAGTGGATTTACCCATTAAAAATGGTGATTTTCCATAGTTATGTGGCTGTTTACCAGAGGGTACCCCAAATTTGATGCTTGGTCTTCATGTTCTCCAGAAAAAAAAAAAAAACAAATTTG
This sequence comes from Cladocopium goreaui, assembly GCA_947184155.2. Taxonomy (NCBI): domain Eukaryota; class Dinophyceae; order Suessiales; family Symbiodiniaceae; genus Cladocopium; species Cladocopium goreaui. Next base: position 28,872 of record CAMXCT020003659.1, on the reverse strand, counting down.
AGGCACAGCCCCATTTTCAGCACGGACCTTCTTGTTTTCTATCGTTTTCTTGGTTTACATCCCGGGTCAATGAACACACAGTAGATACGCAAAATCAGTTTTAAAAAAAACATACATCACATCATACATCATACAACATACAGTAAAAAAAACACTGACATCATTATACATCACTGACATTGTCCTTGGGCTGGAGGGTCAATCTCCACTCTTGGTTACAACTTGCTTGATCATCCCGGCCTGTGATGATCCTCCAAGTATCTCCAAGTAGATCCATGGTAGATCCCCAAAGAAGCAATCAATCAAGCTTTTGGAAACTTATCCAAAATCCTATGTTTGTGGTACTTGAATGGTCTTTTCAATCACCCCCAGTTGTGGATTATGATTTTTTATGGATTTAACATATATATATATATCATAGTTGACATTGGATTCTGATCACTATGGATTTAACATGATTTAACAATAGCTATCATATAGTTGACATCATTTAACCCCCATTCGCTTTTTTCATCCCACGGACGCTTGACAGCGCCAAGCTTCAGAGCGGGTTCTTCATTTCGATGCGCCTCAAAGAGATCGAAGGGCATGAAGGGCGGGGTCAAAGTCCTGCGATCGCTGCTGAGGCGTTTTTAAAAAACGGTGTTTAAGGTGGAGAAGAAAAACCATATAAGAATAACTGACTATAACTATATATGGTTAGATTATGTTAGATTATGTTAGATTATGTTAGATTCCCATACACCCATACATATTGAAATTAATGTTACCCTCTGGTAAACTAACATAGCAATGGAAAGATCCACCAATTTGTAGCTGGGAAAATCCAATGAAAATCCACGATTTCTATGGCCATTTTCAATAGCTATGTTAGTTCACCAGAGGGTATTATAAGAATAACTGACTATAACTACAGTATATATGGTTAGGTTAGAATATTATAAGAATAACTGACTATAACATACTATAACTATATATGGTTAGATGATGTTAGATTCCCATAAACCCAACAATTAACCAAGTGCTACCAAGTGATACCAAGTGAATTGTTTGCGTCAACTTAGCTATCGTAAACGCTGGTTTCATCTTGTGGGTCTGATTAGTTCTGATGTCGTCCTGCAGCGTGGGACTCAAGATGACTTAACGTCCGGTAAACTAACAGTTTGCTATTGAACATGGCCCATTTATAGTTGATTTACCATTTGGTTATTTAACATAGCCATGGAAAATGGTTCATTTATAGATGATGTTCCCATTAAAACCTCCATTTATGAGGGATTTTCCATGGCTATGTTAAATAACCAGATGGTACCTATTAAAAGTGGCGATGTTCAATGGTTATGTTGGTTTACCAGAGGGTAAGCATCAAATAACCCATCAAGTTCATCAAGGAGATATCCCATGGGGTCTGAGGCTACCCGATGTTCAGACACACCCGGTTTAACTGGCAATAACCCAGATTTGTATCCAACACATGTGAGAAATGTAGCCAAGAGACGACAACTCCAACTTTTTATATAATTAGTACACAAAAGGGATGTCTAGCCGAAAACATGGTGGTTGTCACCGAAATTGAAAATCATGCGCACATATCCAGCAAGAATATGCAAAATGGAATATGAGCAGCAGAAAATTCGGTCTTCAATCAACAGACCTTGAAATGTGGCCCACCACAAATCAGAATTGCTAGGGAACGTCAAAGTTTGACCACTCGTAGCTGGATCAAGAATGGGGATGGGAAGAGCAACCGTTCAATGATTCAAGAGCAACCAAAAGCATATCAAAGCATAAGCAAACATAGAAAACATAATTCAAAAAAAACACGCAAACATTGACACAATATGTTTCAACATAATTATTACAACATCACATGACACTACATGAAGTGCGTATATCCGCCGACCCCGGCCTTGGCCAAGGCAGGGGCGGCGCCTGGGACCACCGCAGGTGTGGAACTTCTCCTTCTTCGCTTTCCAAGGTCAAACCCATCTCGCAGCCAGCAAGCTGCCCCAAGGCCACATCTCGTAAACTTTTTCCTGGCATGCTTCGTTCTCCAGTTAAGAGTTCCAGGCATTTGGACATGAAAATTACATGCTTTGGGCAAGTAAGTTTTCCTCCGGAAGGTTTTGTCTGAAGGTTTTGTCTTTCAAGGCTCCTTCTTCGCTTTCCAAGGTCAAACCCATCTCGCAGCCAGCCAGCCGGCGCAAGGCCACATCGCATAAACATTTTCCTGGCATGCTTCGTCCTCCAGTTAAGACTTCCAAGCATTTGGACATGAAAATTACCTGCTTCGTCCTCCAGTTAAGACTTCCAGGCATTTGGACATGAAAATTACATGCTTTGGGCAAGTAAGTTTTCCTCCGGAAGGTTTTGTCTGAAGGTTTTGTCTTTCAAGGCTCCTTCTTCGCTTTCCAAGGTCAAACCCATCTCGCAGCCAGCCAGGCATGAACAGGCACCCCAAGGCCACACATCAATGGCTTCTTATGGGCCGCTTAAACAATCCCTTGGCATGCTTCATCCTGCAGCCAACAGGCACCCCAAGGCCACACATCAATGGCTTCTTATGGGCCGCTTGAAAGGCTCCTTCTTCGCTTTCCAAGGTCAAACCCATCTCGCAGCCAGCCAGGCATGAACAGGCACCCCAAGGCCACACATCAATGGCTTCTTATGGCCCGCTTAAACAATCCCTTGGCATGCTTCATCCTGCAGCCAACAGCCACCCCAAGGCCACACATCAATGGCTTCTTATGGGCGTCCAAGCCTGCCGTTTGCCAGCCCCTAAACCCTTAAAACCCTCCAAACGCTTAAAGCCCTTAAAACCCTTAAAACGCTTACTTGGCATGCTTCATCCTGCAGCCAACAGCCACCCCAAGGCCACACATCAATGGCTTCTTATGGGCCGCTGAAACAATCCCTTGGCATGCTTCATCCTGCAGCCAACAGGCACCCCAAGGCCACACATCAATGGCTTCTTATGGGCCGCTTGAAAGGCTCCTTCTTCGCTTTCCAAGGTCAAACCCATCTCGCAGCCAGCCAGGCATGAACAGGCATCCCAAGGCCACACATCAATGGCTTCTTATGGCCCGCTTAAACAATCCCTTGGCATGCTTCATCCTGCAGCCAACAGCCACCCCGAGGCCACACATCAATGGCTTCTTATGGGCCGCTGAAACAACGCCTTGGCATGCTTCATCTTGCAGCCAACAGGCACCCCAAGGCCACACATCAATGGCTTCTTATGGGCGTCCAAGCCTGCCGTTTGCCAGCCCTTAAACCCTTAAAACCCTCCAAACGCTTAAAACCCTTAAAAACCTTAAAACCCTTAAAACGCTGACTTGGCATGCTTCATCCTGCAGCCAACAGCCACCCCAAGGCCACACATCAATGGCT
>CAMXCT020003659.1:0-25382 GCA_947184155.2 Cladocopium goreaui | reverse complement strand
CTGCAGCCAACAGGCACCCCAAGGCCACACATCAATGGCTTCTTATGGGCGTCCAAGCCTGCCGTTTGCCAGCCCCTAAACCCTTAAAACCCTCCAAACCCTTAAAAACCTTAAAACCCTTACTTGGCATGCTTCATCCTGCAGCCAACAGCCACCCCAAGGCCACACATCAATGGCTTCTTATGGGCCGCTGAAACAATCCCTTGGCATGCTTCATCCTGCAGCCAACAGGCACCCCAAGGCCACACATCAATGGCTTCTTATGGGCGTCCAAGCCTGCCGTTTGCCAGCCCTTAAACCCTTAAAACCCTCCAAACCCTCCAAACCCTCCAAACGCTTAAAAACCTTAAAACCCTTAAACGCGACTTGGCATGCTTCATTCTGCAGCCAACAGCCACCCCGAGGCCAACACCATTCAATGGCTTCTTATGGGCCCGCTTTTACTTAAACCCCCCAATCCCTTGGCATGCTTCATCCTGCAGCCAACAGGCACCCCAAGGCCACACATCAATGGCTTCTTATGGGCGTCCAAGCCTGCCGTTTGCCAGCCGTTAAACCCTCCAAACCCTCCAAACCCTCCAAACCCTTAAAAACCTTAAAACCCTTAAAACGCTGACTTGGCATGCTTCATCCTGCAGCCAACAGCCACCCCGAGGCCACACATCAATGGCTTCTTATGGGCCGCTTAAACAATCCCTTGGCATGCTTCATCCTGCAGCCAACAGGCACCCACACATCAATGGCTTCTTATGGGCGTCCAAGCCTGCCGTTTGCCAGCCCTTAAACCCTTAAAACCCTCCAAAGGCTCCAAACGCTTCAAACCCTTAAAACGCTTACTTGGCATGCTTCATCCTGCAGCCAACAGCCACCCCAAGGCCACACATCAATGGCTTCTTATGGGCCGCTTAAACAATCCCTTGGCATGCTTCATCCTGCAGCCAACAGGCACCCCAAGGCCACACATCAATGGCTTCTTATGGGCGTCCAAGCCTGCCGTTTGCCAGCCCCTAAACCCTTAAAACCCTCCAAACACCCCCTCAAACCCTTAAAAACCTTAAAACCCCTTAAAAACAATCCCTGGGCATGCTTTATCTGGCAGCCAACAGCAACCCCAAGGCCACACATCAATGGCTTCTTATGGGCCGCTTAAACAATCCCTTGGCATGCTTCATCCTGCAGCCAACAGGCACCCCAAGGCCACACATCAATGGCTTCTTATGGGCGTCCAAGCCTGCCGTTTGCCAGCCCTTAAACCCTTAAAACCCTCCAAACCCTTAAAAACCTTAAAAGTATGAGTATAAACCTTCAAAGCAAATAGAAAAACAATGTGCCACCGGAATTCATATATTTCTCTATTTTTCTGGGGGTTACTATATACAATGTATTCTGACCTCTCTTCATCTGTTTGGTCCTCGTAGGTTTGCCTCAGACCTTGAGGTGGTTCTCCGTCCGAGCAGCTCTCCAATGTGCGAAGGAATGGAGAATTTAGATCTGTGAGTCTCGAAAACAGAATCTACACATATCATTATCAGATATCTAACATGGTCTGGGTCGATCCCTAAAGAAGCGCCAAAATCTACGGTGCTCCGATGGATCTACGGTGCTCCGATGGGTGTAACATGGGTGTATTCTATCGATCTATCTATTTATCTATCTATCTATCTGTCTGTCTATCTATTTATCTATCTATCTATCTATCTATCCATCGATCTATCTATCTATCTATCTGTCTGTCTGTCTGTCTGTCTGTCTGTCTGTCTGTCTGTCTCTCTGTCTCTCTGTCTGTCTGTCTATCTGTCTATCTGTCTATCTGTCTGTCTATCTGTCTATCTGTCTATCTGTCTATCTGTCTATCTGTCTATCTGTCTATCTGTCTATCTGTCTATCTGTCTATCTATCTATCTATCTCTCTCTCTCTCTCTGTATCTATCTATCTCTCTATGTATCGATCTATCTATCTATCTATCTTTCTTTCTTTCTTTCTTTCTTTCTTTCTTTCTTTCTTTCTTTCTTTCTTTCTTTCTTTCTTTCTTTCTTTCTTTCTTTCTTTCTTTCTTTCTTTCTCCCTCTCTCTCTCTCTCTCTCTCCCTCTCTCTACAGGACCCCCCAAATAGGGGGTCGGCGGCACCAGGGCGCTAGCCCATTCTATATATATAATTATATATATATATCAAAGTAACAATACGGGAGATAGCAATAGATTGTCATGACCCACCATTCTCAACTTTACCGTGTTCAGATGTCCTCCAACCCGGAAAGCCGAAGAAGTGGATCGCCGGCACAGCAAAGGCATTCCTCAAAAACTGAAGTCGAGAAATCTGGAAAAGTCCGACGAAATTCCTGGGCCCTGGTTATCCCATCTGGTTGGTGGTTGACCTACCCCTCTGAAAAATGATGGAGTGAGTTCGTCAGTTGGGATGATGAAATTCCCAATATCATGGGAAAAATATATAAAAAATGTTCCAGTCACCACCAACCAGCCATTCAATAAATGGCTAAGCGCAATGGCCACGCAAAAATAAACCCCACCTGGAGTTCCGTCCGAGGTGGCCCTCTAATCCATCCTTTATTTTAACTCGGACCTTTGACCCTAGTTTCCACTAGTTTCCACGGTTGGCTAATACCACGGCTAATACCGCCATTAGAAAAAAAAACCATTGAGTTTCGCTGTTTCAATCCCAATGTCTACGCACCTTAGGATTGAAAAAAAGACAACATTATGTTTCAAACCCTGGGTGTTTTAAGCCCAATTAATGTGGGAAAAACAATGCCATAAACCACCCACTTGGGAATGATGTATACCACCCATTTATGGTGATTTTTGGGATGGGTTATTATTGTTTTACTACCCTCTGGTAAACTAACATAGCTATTGAAAATTGCCATTTATAGTGGATTTACCCATTAAAAATAGTGCTTTTCCATAGCTATGTTAGTTTACCAGAGGGTAACATTAATTTCAAAATCCCTCAACTTCAGCCAAAGTTTCGGATCGCTAAACATGCTACTGTTGTGATCCATCTTGGCGGGTGTAACCAGCAGTTTCCGCGAGCGACAGAGGCCAAACAACGTCTTGGAGTGCTCCACCGGAATCAGCGAATCACTGGCACCGTGGATAAACAGCACGGGGCATGAGACGTTCACCATCCTGTGGCGTGCCGGCAGGGGTTAAGTAAGATCTCGCTGGCGTTGAGGATGCTGCAACCACGTGGATTTCATCAAACACCTTGGGGATTTTAGCCAAAACGGGAATCTAAGCAACAAAAGCTTGAGGACTTCACAAGAATGGAAACCCTTGTGAGCAGCAAATGGGAAATGAAAACAGCAAAAATTGGGCTCGATCAAATCCACAATGCTGACTCGTCCCGTCCCTCCAAATAAGCCCCCATAAATGGGACCCCAATTTGAACAGATCCAATGGAGAACCGGAGGTTCTTTGGAGGCTGGGTGCTTCTTGTTGTGTCCACAAATGCTACGGATTGTTCTCAATGGTGTTATTCGCATTCTGGTAGCTTGTAAGGATCCCAATTCACCAGTGAAACCCCAGGGGTCTAGGTGCAACAGCCAGTAGTGGCCACTCGTAGTACAAGCCGTAGTTTTTGACAACTTCAAGATACTTCAAGGATTGAAATGGAGTTCTCAGCCAATTCCCACATGGATCATGTCAAGCTTTGCAAGTTGTAAGTCATAAACCCTCTCCAATCACCTCGATTCAGGCCACTTTCCAATCTTTTCAACCCCTAAAAACACCCCCTTACACCCACCCCGGGACGGGTCCCCTGGAGGTGCCCTAGGGTCCCCTGGAGGTCCCCTGGATCCCGGCCTCCGTTGGTTCTGGAAGACGTTGCTAAACAAGAAGGCCACCAGCCGGCCACCGATGTGCCGCGCCGCCGCGCGGATGCTGATGAAGGGAGAGACCAGGATCATGCCGCCCAACCTCGGCTCCGGCTATTGAAAATGGTTACCCGGCCTGGTGAACATACAAAAAGCTATTGAAAATGGCCATAGAAATAGTGATTAATGGTGATTAGTAGTGATTAATGGTGACTAATGGTGATTTATCCTCTGGTTATGTCAAAATAGCTATTGAAAATGGCCATTTATAGTGTTTATAGTGGATTTTCCCATGAAAAATGGTGATTTTCCATAGCTATGTAATAACGTTTACCAGAGGGTATTTGGAGGTTTCCTAAGTCATGGGGGTACCCCCAGTTATCATCCATTGTTGTTTTGTATGTTCCATTATAAACCATCCAGCTATTGGGATACACCCCATTTTAGGAAACCTCCATTTAGCCATCAAATGGTTGATTTAAATGAATGGTGATTTACCATTTATTTCCCCATCATTACCCATCAACCATTTATTTACTCATCAAGCATGGTGATTTAAATTCAAATGGACATGGTTGATAGGTGAGTAACTAGAAACATGTAGAAACTCTTTCCCACCAGGTAGGCCATGAGCTTTGACAAGGCCATGGGAAAATTGCAAAATGGAGTGTAGAACATTGGGGGATGATCGTGAAAGTAAGTACATGATAATGGCTAGTTCTACCCAGATCGTGGGTCATGATATACCATCTGGTTATTTAACATAGCCATGGAAAATCACCATTTTTAATAGGTAAACCATCTATAAATAGGCTATTTTCCATGGCTATGTTATATAGCCAGAGGGTATAATCCAAATAAACCAGATACAGTAGTGTACGCCCTGCTAAAACTCACCAACAACGGTTTTGCTCACGTCTCAATTGCCATCAACCAAAAGGGTCCTTTTGAGGGGCTAATTCATTAGTGACAAAGAGGCTATGGCCAGTTACCCAAATATCCGGAGTACAAGCCCTCTAAGGACCAGAAACACAAATTGCTCACAGACCATCCTTACAGTCGGTACTTGGTTGGCAACTTCATTCTCTTCCACAACCACCAGTACAAGTGCGTCTTATCCTTTGCAAAGCATTCTTAGAAACCTAAGAAAATCAGCCCATCAACAAGGATAGAACAAAGGTAGGATCTATCTGACAGAAATTCTTGAACTAACCAGCCTGGCAGTGGAGGGAGCTCACGGACAAAACTTGGGAACATAGCCAACCAAAAGTCGGATTCGCCCCCAAAAAGTGTGGCAGACTTGGATCCAACTCTGGTTAGAAAAAAGGGACTTGTTTCAGTGACAGAAAACCACCAGAAACTTGGAACAATGCCAACCCCAAGCCATGGAGACTTGGAATGTGCCTATCCACATCTGTGTTAGTTATACGAATTCAGTCCACCAAACCATGGCTTTGTCTGAAAAGTCGGCTACCCCAAAATCAGGTGTGTCATCCTCCCACCATCCATATCCCCTAATCTTCAACAGCACCATCCATATCTCGTCCCAAATATGTGTAAACCCCCCACTAAACTGGCTGGGATCACAGCGCATCAAACTGGCATTTTTTTTTCAGGATATCCCATGATATCCAGCATTTTTGTGGACCCAAATCCTCTTGCCCTCTGGCAATCAAACATTGCGTGCTGGAAAATCCCTAAGTTATGGATTATTGTTCCAACTCAAGCTTCCATTTAGTTCCTGGATTTCGCATAGCTTTCTTATATTTTCCTATGGTTTTATAGGGGATTTCCCACAGTTTTGCTATATGTTCCTATTGTTTATAGGAGATTTCCCATTGTTTTCCTATCTTTTCCTAAGGTTTATGAGGATGTCCTATCTGTTCCCATGGTTTAGTTCCTGGATTTCCCAGCTCCAGCCACGGATATTGCGCGGCCAAGAAGATGGCGGGACCGCTGCCCAGTGATCGGCCGAAGACGATGACGGAGCTGTAGCTCACCCGCAAATCATCCACCAAATATCTGAAGACCGTCAGCGCCACTTCAAAGATGGTCTGGCGATTTCTGAGTTTTTTGATGTTTTGTTTTGTTCCATAGATTAGATGATGTATTGGTTTTTTCAAAGATGGTCTGGCGTTGAAGGGATTTTGACGGATTTTCTCCATGATGTTTCCAGATATATTTCTTCAAAGTTGCGTGGAAAATGGACGGAAATGGAAGGGAAGCACAAGGGAAATGCGGGACACCAGGTGTTATGAAAAGTGCTGGTCCGAGCTTTGGGGTTGCGAAAAACCTGATGTGGAACATAACTGGTTGGTGGTTTCAACATGTTTCAACCTACCCCTCAGTTTTTAATTGTTTATATACCCACCATATCCCAATTTTTCATGATTTTTCATGCCAAACCACCAAGCCAGATAAATCCCAAACATCATAAAACTTAAGCGAGATCTTGGGTGTACGACCCGCCCAGGTCAGATAGGTCAGATCGCGCCATCTGTAAATGGCCTTCAGACCCCAAAAAATGTGCCATGGTCAAGTTGGATGGTGAGAAAAAAACAACTAAAATTATGTTAATTTTAATGTATGTTAATTTTATAGGAATCTCACGGGAACCTTTTTGTGGCATACTGGAAAGTCGATGATGGGTATATAATTAGTTTATGGTCATCCATCCCATGGCAACATCCAACTTGACCATGCCACATATCTCACTACCCTCTGGTAAACGTTAACAAAAAACGATGGAAAACCACCATTTTTAATGGGTAAATCCACTATCAATGGCAATTTTCAATAGCTTTTTGTATGTTTACCAGAGGGTAAGTGGGATGATCCTCGAGGTATCAATCTTGGGGAGAAACCGCAAACCATGAACACATTGGCCGTGTGCGGTTGAATGAACCCTACCTATGTTCACTTATTCCAGCCCAATGACGTTTTCTGGCACCCAGAATGGTCGTGCAAAAGGGGGTGCCCCTCGTTTTTCACAAACCAAACAGTGGGAAAAGGACATCTCTGTTGATAACTGGGGCATTTCAAAAAATATTCCAGTTGCAGATGATGGTTTCATAAAAACCTCCATATGATTTGGTCCATATTTCATCTTACTATGGTTGTATATATATACACATATACATATACGTGTATATATATATATCCATTTATATATATATATATATATGTTTATCCCTAACAATATGTTTATCCAAAATTCATATATGGATAACAAATTTGTAGATTCTTTTATATCACTATGGTCATAATATTCATATTATATTACATATAGATAATCCATATTTCTATATATTACATATAACTTTGGTTTATGAGATGCTGTGAAATAATGGGGATGGCCTCAGCCCAGCAGCCCAGCAACAGCAACGGACCTCCTCGGTAGGCTCGATCCCCTGCAGAAGACCATAGCCCGGGTATTCGATGGAGATCACATTGACCTACCCGGAATCCCATGGGAATCACGCCAATTAGAGCTGCGATGGAGAAATTCCGTGGAGATATCCATGGAATGGATCTTCGAGATGCAGAAAATATGGATCAGAATATATGAATATCTCAGAATGTATTGGAATCCAATTCTAGCACTATCAGAATCCATGATTTCCAGGAAGGGACCAGAATCCGTGATTTTGAAGGCGGAATTTCCTGATTTTCGATGGCAGTTATGATTTTGGGGGGCGACTCTTCCCTTCCAGCAATTCTCCCTTTGATCCCCAAAAAGATTGATTTTCCCCCAGGTTTTCCCAGGTGTCCAACGTTTTCTGCTGGGCTTTCCGTTGTCGTCGTGGCGACGCGAAGCGCCTTGAACTGGTCGCGCATGTGCTTCACAAAGTGGAATGCCGTTCCGATGTCCTCGGAGTTGGCATGGAAGTACCTCGGCAACTGCAGCTGGCTTTCCGATCAACAAAACAAAAAACACAATTCCTGGTTGGTGGTTGACCTACCTACCCCTCTGAAAAATATGAGTTCGTCAGTTGGGATGATGAAATTCCCAACTGAATGGAAAAATAAAAAAATGTTCCAAACCACCAACCAGATTCTGGCCGAAAAGAAACAGAAAACAAAATGCAATGTGATGTTGAAAGGGATCAAGTATTGACCAAGATTGACCAAGTTGTTTTCGGTATGAGCAGGTCGCCAGAACTGTGCTTCAGTTGGAAATCACGAGAGATTCGTGCTTGCACAGAAGTTTCATTCCACGGATCGCAACTGGCCAGCATGATTCTTGTTGCAGTTCGAGTTCTTCAGAGTTCCTATCATGTGTTCTTCACCCAAGTCCAAAACTGGATCTGGGCAAATCATTAAAATGTTGCAAACTTGAAACAAGCACTCGGTTGTTATTGGGCTTAGTGGTTAGTTTAAGGGACATTTGACAGAAGCCATTGCTTTTACCATTGAGCTTCGGGGGCACCCTGAATGATCTGAATGCCCCCTTCATCCAGGGATTCTTGGATGAATAGTCCTGCTTGCTACGATTGATGCTGAGTGAGGTTGTTCTCAACTGCCCAGAAAGATATTAGCGTATTTGTCATAAGTCACGTTGCTCATTTGAGATCATTTAACCACCAAAAAGTGCTGTTTCAACTGACCACCGATAACTGATGTTTTAAACTTTAAACCCAACAAAAAGTGTTGTTTACCCTCCAGTAAATTCACATATATAAATATGCAAAAACCATGGGAAATCGACGGAAAATCATCTACTTTGATTCATCGTGGGTTTCTCATCTATATTCACTGGAGGGCAAAACCCATACAGTATCATATTGTTGGTTAAATCCATACTTCCTGAAAACAAAATCGAAAATATGCAACAAACATTTTACAATATGAACTTTGCCAACAAGAATATGGTGAACCACCCGGGAAAAAAATGTGTAAACATATATATATATATGATTCTATATGTGATTATATATAGTTGCTCAAATCCCTACTTACTGGATCGAAGGTTTACAATTTTGATATAATATAGTAATATAATGTATTTTGGATAGCATCCATCAGCATATATCACCGAAACATCAATCAATGATACCATAATCTGGGTAAATTATAATATTTCACTAACCTGAATTAAGGCCATTTGGGGATGATTTCCCTTACTAAGCATGATTCCAGTGAGGGAGAACAGTGAGGTCGTTATAATTTACCCAGATCAATGATACCATAACCCATAGGATCCATGTATGGTATATATGCTAACATTTGGGGTATATTGATGGGATCCATGTTACCATATATAGCAGCACCATGGATCCTATGGGTAATGACATCTCCAAGCGGACAGGTGGCATCACCACCGATGCCGCCTTAGGCGCCGGGAACCAGAGGCACGGCACCCCGCCGGTGCGGCCTGAAACGGAACGCCGTTTAGTCTGAGGTCTGACCCACTGAATCAAATAGGATCCTTGGATTTAGATGGATTTAGGGGATAGGGTCCCTTCAATGGTCATTTCAGGAAGCTAAAATGGAGGTACGTTAGTACCATTTTTCAGGCCATATTTTGTGGGGATATTCCCTGAAATTTAGGCCATTGATTTAAGGGATAGGGTCCCTGGTCAGAATCAATGTGAATCGGGTCCTTGGAGTTGATTGTGCCATGAGGAAATCCACTGTGGTTGGATAAAATCCAGGCCTGACCTCATTGTTACCCTGTGGCTACAACAAAAATGGCTGCCAAAGGCCAGGAGTACCATTAAAGGATTGTTTTCAGCGGGATATACCCCAGTCTCACCGTTTTCTTGGCTAAATCCACCACGAACTTCTTTCACTAATCCATAGTCTAGTGATCTTTAAATCCATATTGCTGAATCACTGGACTATGGATTAGTGAATATTAACTATATTTAAACCCATTGGTGAAATGAGTCAAATACTATAATAGGTCAAACTAGCCATATTATATACCCATAACTAGACTGATTAGTGAATATTAACTATATATAATCTCCATAAGTCTAGTGATCTTTAAATCCATATTGCTGAATCACTATGGATTCGTGAATAAAAAAAAACGATATTTAACTATTAACCCATCATTAACCCATCTTTAAATCCATATCCCCAGGTCATCATCCAGGTCATCCCATGCTATGTGGCCATCAGGTGTGGTGTGAATCCCTCCAGGTCATCCCGGCCCAGGTCACGCCTGGTGAGATCATTGGGTTCCATGGGATGGTGCAGAGATTCCGTGGAAAGGAGTTCTTGTTGTACGACGCCCGCGGCGCCTAACTTCCGAGAAGTTGCTGCTGGGTTTGGGGATGGCTGAAGCCATGGGGTTACTGTAATAGTCCCTAATATGTATATATGCATCATATACTATATGCATATATATATATATGTATATATACATATATATATATATATCGATATATATATATATAATCATATTGGATAGTTAAACCACATATCATAAGCTAATAATCAAACAACATGGCAACACTGCTCATTTGGCCTTCGGTCAATGCATAGGTGGATTTATCTTCACATGGGTGGATTTACCGCTAAACCTCATGGCCATCAAAAATGTGGAACAGATGCGAACATGCTGATTCCAAATTGTGAGACAACCCCAGATGGATCAGATGCATCAAAAATAGCCGAATTGGATGATTCAATGGTCAAAGTGATATGAGCATGTCTTGGAATTGAGGTTTTGAGCGCGGAGCAGAGCCGCGGAATTCTATCGCTTCTGGCTTTCACCAGATGAGAAAAAGACATGTTGCCACAGACCTCCAAACACCTAAATCGGCAAATCTGAATAAATCCGAAGAGTTCAATTTTAAAAGTTTGGTCATCTGGGGATACCAAAAAAAAATCCCCAATCCATTCGCGAGGCCAACCAGTGACACCCCAAAAACCACAGCCACGGCCTGAAAGATGATTGGGTTGAACATTGCTCTGTCAATGCTCAACCTCTCCACCTGGCGCCAACAAGATAGAAATATCTGGGTATAATCAGGCTAATTATCATCAATGATCCAGGTTTGTAAGATTGAATCATGTAACTCAATCCCAGCTGGCCAGGGCAAATCAAACATAGTCAGACTCTTGGGGATGCGTTTAAAACTCGCAAACAAAAAGGCCCGTGGCTGAACCACTGTAAACGACAAGTTGTCGAAACAGCCTTTTGAACCCAGAGATACTGGCATAGAGTCTGCAGAAAAACAGCAAGGAATAGAGGTTTCCGGAGGGCCATGCTATGTTTCTCATGTTTCTCCTTCTTTGCGATTCAAACCAGGAACGACCTCCTTTTTTGTTGGCACCTTCGGTCGTGGTGGGATCTCAAAATTCAGTAAAAGGCGGTATTAACCAGGACTGAAGGTGGCAACAAAACTGATACCCTCTGGTAATTTAACATAGCCATGGAGAATCACCATCTTTAATAGGTAAATCAACTATTTCTTTCAATGGGCCATTTTCCATAGCAAACTGTTAAATTACCAGAGGGTCATATTTCATTTTATCAATAGTGTCCATGATATTGATTTTCCATGCGTATCTTGTCGAACCCGTGGTCAGAAACCATTTGCCAATTGCAACATGCTGTAGCCATGGCTAGTAATCAGCCACGGCATCAGGGCTACATCAACAAAATATCGTAGCCTTATGTTCTTAAGGATTCTTTTTGGCTAAGGAACCGTTTTTTTACCCGCCTCCGAACTAGAAAAAGAAACAATGTTTGCAAGTTTATCATTAAATCTGCGACCAACAATTGTTGCGGATACCCTCTGGTAAACTAACAATTTGCTATTGAAAATGGCCATTGAAATAGTGGATTTACCCATTGAAAATGGTGGATCTTTCCATAGCTGCGTAAACGTTTGCCAGAGTTGCGGATGTGGTAAGCCCAACCATAAACCATCCCCACTGGGGGTTTGATGATCGCTTTTTTTTCGGCGTATAGGACTGGGATGATGTAAAATGTCCTGAAAAAAACCTTTGGTTGCATGGTCCATTTTTGGTTTTGCCACATTTATTGTTTTACCATCAAATTCACGAATTTATGTAGGATTTCCTGGGGGTTCCCCATAGTTTTTCCGTAACGTTTCCATAGTTTTTGGTTATGTCTAACTTGGGCAAAACAATAAACCATCCCCCAAATCACCATGTTTATAGGTGGTATGTTTACCATTCCCAGTCATGGGTAGTTTATGACATTGTTTTACCCACATTAGACATAACCACCAAAAGCTATGGAAAAAACTATGAAAAAAATTGAGAACTCCCAGGAAATCCTGAATAACTGGTGTTTTTTGTCTGATCTATTACCCCAATTTTCTCCAACCACCCATGGCACAGCTGTGGCTGTGGATGGCACCTGCGGAGCCTGGGGCTTTCTCGACTTCTTCGCCGAGACCGAAAGACGGGGTCGCGCCCATCTTGAACCCACCGGTGTTTCACGGGCTGCGGAGCAAGTCTTCTTTTACACCGTTAGTATCCGTTAGTGATACCAAAATATGGGCCAAAGTTGGATGAAAGATTTTTTGGAAATTCGCTATTAATTAGCATCCATTAGCCTAGTTGATTTACCCATTAAATTTAAAGATTGCAATTTTCCATAGCTATGTAAACATTTACCAGAGGGTAAACCTCCATTTTCCTATGATTTTCCTATGGTGTTCCTATGGTTTTCCTATGGTTCTAACAGTTCCAGACAGTTCCATCTTTCTCATCAAGCAGCAGCATTTCCTCCGTGCCTCCGAGTCGCCTGCATCAGCCACCGGAGTCAGCGAGTCGTTGCCTCGCCGTGAGAATGGCGAAATCCGTAGAGAGAGAGAGAGAGGAAGACTTGAGATACTATGAGATACTATGAGATACTATGAGATACTATGAGATACTATGAGATACTATGAGATACTATGAGATACTATGAGATACTTTGAGATACTATGAGATACTATGAGATACTATGAGATACTATGAGATACTATGAGATACTATGAGATACTATGAAAAAATATGAGATACTATGAGATACTATGAGATACTATGAGATACTATGAGATACTATGAGATACTATGAGATACTATGAGATACTATGAGATACTTTGAGATACTATGAGATACTATGAGATACTATGAGATACTATGAGATACTATGAGATACTATGAGATACTATGAGATACTATGAGATACTATGAGATACTATGAGATACTTTGAGATACTATGAGATACTATGAGATACTATGAGATACTATGAGATACTATGAGATACTATGAGATACTATGAGATACTATGAGATACTATGAGATACTATGAGATACTATGAGATAAGATTAGAATAGATAAGACTAACATTATATGCATCACGTGTGGATCATCCGGGACACTCATCCCATCCCAGGCCACCGATGACGTGGCGCAGCAGAGCATGCAACGACCTGAAGTGGATTTGGAGTCACCCTCTGTTAATCTAACAACAAACGGAAAACTACCATTGGAAAATATCCTCAGTTATAGTTCTATAGATTTCTATAGTTATACTGTACCATTTCATCTCATTTCGAGGTCACCATTGCTAATCTATCCCCATTATTATTTGGCTACTATTGAAAATGCTCATTTACTTCGTTGATTCACACATTAAAAGTGGTGATTTCCCATAGTTATGGAGACGTTTACCATAGTTTTGTGAGTTATGGTATAATGTGGCTAAAACAATGCCATTTGCACCATCCCCCAGTCATCACCAGTTTTATAGATGGTATGTTCACCATTCCCAGTCATGGGTGGTTTATGACATTGTCTTATCCACATTAATGGTATATCCACCATGAGAGTATGAATGGTATATCCTTATATCCACTATATATACTGTAGTAGATAATCCATTACTGGTATGTTTTAACCACATTAAGCCCATTAAAATTTCATTAAAATCCCGTGAAAATCTCATGAAAATCTCCAATATTCGATGGTGAAAATCCCATTCCCCATTTCTTTCGGAAAGCGCCAAGCCGGGGGGAACCCCCCACCGTTCCCACCCCGGCCCCGGGATCTCCCACTCCCCGGCCGCCAGGCGCACGCCACGCCGTGGCCCACGCTGCAAGAGCCGCGCCTCAGCAGCGAGGTCAGCGCCGTGTCGGTGCCTGTGGGTTGAAATAGGCCATTGAAATAGTGGATTTACCCATTCAAAATGGTGGATCTTTCCATCGTTTTTTGTATGTTTACCAGAGGTGTATGTGCACATATATATATATACACATATCACATGTGTGTATAGATATGGTTATATACATATATAACTATATGTCAATTATGGTAAGCTACAACTTATCTAGTAATCATAACTATTATATCAACCAGTTCTAAGTTGAAACTATGTCGTAAACCACCCATGACTGGGAATGGTAAACATACCACCTATAAAAATGGTGATTTGGGGGATGGTTTATGGCATTGTTTTAACCACATTGTATATATATAATATGTATAAACATAACCAACTTATCTATTGGTATTAAACATATCTATTATCTATATATATAACTATGTATCAAGTATGGCAACTTGTAACTTATCTATGAATTATAAACATCTTATATCAACCAGTTATAAGTTGACATAGATATGTAATACCCAAGTATTATATAACCATTGGTATGGATCATGTCTATTATATATACATATATCAATGATGTTTATAACTAGTTGGTAGCCATGACTTAGATTATAGCCATAACTTCGTTCAAAACCAACTCGTCGATTGATATAACCAATTATCTATTATGCTCTCAAACTATAAGTTGCTATAGATTTACATAAAACAGAGTTTTTCACTTAACCTCTGGTAATTTAACAGTTTGCTATTGAAAATGACCATAGAAATAGTGGATTTACCCATCAATAATGGTGATTTTCCATCGTTTTTTGTCGACGTTTACCAGGGGGTAGTTATGTTCACCAACGTTGGCTACCGTTGGGTGGCCCCCGCCTTGGAAGGATTGGTTACCGAACATCACCGTGCTTGAATCGTCCATAAATTGGTCGTGTTCCATAGCATACCCTCTGGTAAACATACAAAAAAACGATGGAAAGATCCACCATTTTGAATGGGAAAACTCACTATAAATGGGTAAATCAACTATAAATGGGCCATTTTCCATAGCTATTTGTATGTTTACCAGAGGGTAAATTGGATGTTCACTAGAACGGAGGGTTAGCGTGTTTTGCTACTGTCATTTTGGGCTCAAGTCTTTGCCCGTTTTGATTGTTGGATACTGACGAAATCGTCATAATGCCCATTTGCAATTGGGCGCTCATATTAGGGCTAGTTTCCAGTGTAGGTTCCCCTTCTGTGTATGGCCTGCCATGGTACCTGGATGTCTTTCATGGGATGACTGGATCTAGGGAGGAAGAAGTCACCAATGGGAAAGATCAACCCGAAGTATCAGAAGGTCAGTCCGATCCCACGAAGGAAAGTTCTCAATCTGGAATCCCGTTTGAAGGAATAGCCCATGTGTGGGGATACTCTGTCCTCCACTTTGATTTCCGTTCATGGATAGGCTCCTCATGGTTCAGCACACCAACAGCACCTGGAACCCTGAGCTCCTCAGGAGGGTGGGGATTGTACTTCTTGGATCAGCTGGGGGTGTGGACATGCGGAGATTTTTGGCCATGGGTTGCCAGATGTTTGTTAAGTGCCATCGTGGTTTTGGGAGCAATTTTGATTCTCTACTTGCTATTGGTTATCTGCCGGCCCTGTCAAGCTTTCTGCAAATGTTGCTGCAGACAGACCAGAGCAGTAGCCAAAGAGGTGGGGGAGCTCCTCCCCGAACTTAGACCTGGGGGCACATACGAAAAGCTGGATATCCGTGGACCCGCCTCTAGCGGGGGCGTCGATTCCGAATTCTACCAACGAGGCGTCAAGGGTCGAGGTTCAGAAAGAAAACCCAATGACGTAGCTGTTGTGGTGAATGACCAAATAGCTCGCTTGAAGGTAGACGGGGATCATTGGGCACGTGTGGATCGATACGGGTTATGGGTTCGTCTCCGTGGAGTGAAGGGTTCCACGTCGAAAGCGCTTCGCCAAACGTTGGAACAGGAGGGGAAAATCCATCTCTGTCGCGAGCAGCGGTGTCCGCTTGAATTGCAACCAACACCCGGTCTACATTGCAAAGCTTACGCTTCGGTGGATGCCAATGGGCTGGTGGATTTGGGAGCTTATGCAGGGTGGTCCACCCGCAGGGTGATCGTCTTGATGGGTCGATGGCTACGTAGAATGGTGCGGGGGCTTAGTCTCTGCGTGTACTATCTGACGGGATGGTTCATTCTCAGACAACTCTGGGCAAAGCGGACGCCACCCAGAACCATAGTCGAAGGAGCCGTCGTCAGACCCTTGGATGCGGAATCTGAATCTGAAGTAGAGGTACAAGATGACCCTTGTGAGGCCGTATTAGTCGGTTTGGAACATGGAGGCAAACCGAGAGCATTGGCCACAGACCCATGTGCAGATCGTGCTATCGGAGAGCCGGTCCGGCTCCTGGAGAGGGACAGAGAACTCTCTGACGTCAAAAGGAGATCCTCCGTCAGGCTTTGCGACCATCATCGGCAGCTCTACGTGGCGGCATGTTCAAGCCGAAAATGCAGCGTGTTGGCTTGCTACGAACAGGTTGATGGTGCCAAACAGGGAGTTCCCCTCTGCAAGCACCACCTGACGGACCTTGGTGGTTGTGCTCGCCCTACCCGCAGGGTTAGCTGGACACATGAGAGAGATAGCTCCATTGCACGATCCGAGGCATCTATGTCCGAAGGAGAATGCCTCACCCCTGCACGAAGAAGCCGCCGGATCATCTTTGACGGCGCTGAACGACTTGGGCCCAGGGCTGCTTCGGCCGATCCTAGTGAATCCCAGAAGAAGATTGAAGGCAAGCTTGAGAAGGGCCCGTGCATGGTGCTCCTCAGACCAAAGTCATTACAAACCGCGGAGGCCCCACCCAGGTGGACTGCATGGTTGGGGCGCATCGAGGGGTTCGCCGAAGAAGGGCGCAGCCAGGAGCTGCTCGAAGTCCACATCCCTTCCTTGAAGCAAACGTGTGTGATCCACAGAAGGCTGTTGAAAGGGTCCCCTCGAGACAACGGGGCAGGTCGAATTAGTAAGCATTGGGTGCAGAAGTTCCTTCAGCATACCCATGACGAAGAAGTCGGCCAAGGGATATCGGTCTTGGTCGCGCGCCTGTCCGAAGACCAAGCAGCGGCCCTGAATGCCTGGGACGGTGAGGTGACGGATGAAGGAGCGAAGCCAAGTAAAGCCTGGCAGGGGAGACTCTACCGGGAGATCCTCCCACATGCTGATGCATATTTGCGTGAAGAAGCTGAGATGTCCGACGACTTTATGACACCGCCAAAGCCGAAAGTCGAGCTGGAAGAGGGTGCGGGACCGGCGATTCCACCCTTCCCAGACCTAGATGATTCAGATCGCCAGGGAAGAATGGAGGCGGCTCGAAGAGCTCTTGACCAGCACATTGAGGGAGAGATAGATTCCGAAGTGTTGCAGACCGTGGCCACTGCCTTCGACCTAGATCATGAGCAACTGGCTCAGTCGATGTATGCGAGGAATCACCGCCTTAGCTACTCGAAGCCAACGACACCACCAGGATTGGGAGCCGACCAAAGCGAAATGGAGTTTGCAAGAAGACCCGTGACGGCAACTATGCCAGGAGGAGTGGCCGTAAAGCCAGCAGTCCCCCGGCCGGCGAATCCACTTCTGCCGAGGAGCTCCTCCTCAATCTCCCCGGTCCAGAGAGGTGGATTGTCGCTCTTTCCCAAGGGGTCAGGCGGTCGAAACAGTCTCGTGAAACCAGCATCGGAGCAGATGCCGGAGGGCAGAGCAGGAGCCACGTTCGGAGAAGCCCTCGGAGACAGCACACAAGTCTAGAGCGCGGACCGCATCATTCACGCCATCGACGGTCTGAGAAGAGCACAGGATGACGACAAAAACCTCACGA
Source organism: Cladocopium goreaui (assembly GCA_947184155.2). Classification (NCBI taxonomy): domain Eukaryota; class Dinophyceae; order Suessiales; family Symbiodiniaceae; genus Cladocopium; species Cladocopium goreaui. The sequence continues at coordinate 7,574 of CAMXCT020003659.1, read as the reverse complement.
AAGGGACCTTGAGTTCTATCAAAGAGGCGGAGAAGATGGACGTCTTCCTGGCACGAGGCTGTGGCACCCTGACCGTTGAACTCGCACCGGGAGTGTACGGGAAGGAACTTTTCCACGCGGGGAAAAGGGTGGCAAATCACGCTCGCCATATGCTGCACTTGATCAAATGGCCGGTGCTGATGACCAACAGGGTCCTACTTGGCATCGCTGGTCTGTGGTGGGGTGGCAAAGACACCTATACCTTGCACGCAAGTGACTGCGTTACCGCTCGGTCCGAGCAGTTGGACAGTTGGAATCCGTCCTCCGACAACAAGATCGAAAATCGCATGAGACCACCAGGAGTCTTCAACACTTGGCTCAGGCACGCGGAAAACTCAGTTCGCGTGTTTGGATCCTGCTATGGTACAGAGCATATCCAAGAAAGGCTCGATTGTCTCCAAGCCCTGAAGGAGGCCCATGAAGAAGACGAGCATGCCTTCCCAGCTGCCTACTGCATCGAGCTCTTTGAGGAACTTGTCGCGGCTTGGTGCGAAGAACTGCGAGAAAGCAGAAGGAAACTCTGCTCTCTGCTGGGGACCGAAAATCCACGGCTTGAAGACCTGAAGCTGCTAGCTTTGGCGCCGGGAGCGGATGGGCAAGCAAACTTCCAGTTTCCAAGCATATGGGATCTGGGCGACCCGAACGGATATTACCAGACAGTTGTGGTACCCAGGCAGCAAAGGCAAATGTCGAGGCTGCTCCACAAGCAGCTGCACGACCACAACCTCAAGCAGAAGAAGACAGCTGGTCCAGCTGAAGATGAAGAGCCAAGGACAGGGAAAGCCCCAAAGCTTAACCTGAAAGACAAAGAGGCCGATGGATATGCGGGCGGCAGCATGAAATCAGCCTACCCAGCTGGAAAACGGCTTACACAAGGAGAAGCTTCACGGTCCGTGGAGCACGCACCTAAGGATCCCAAGACCAACAAACCTATCTGCTGGGATGCGGCCACACACATGGGATGCACAAGAGGCGACAAGTGCCAGCACGCGCACGAGCCTTTGCCGGGATTGGCCAAACTTGACTACACAGTTGCCATGCAGGTCATTCGAAGAGGAGGACTCAAAGGTGGGCCGAAAATCGATCCCAAAGAGGTCGACGGAAGGGTCGCTCAGCTGCGAACCCAGGCAGCGGCGGATAAGGCCGACAAGATCCAACCTAGCAAGAAAGCGAAAGTCAAGCCCAAGCCAAAGGCCAAAGCTGGGAAGGAAGCTGAGGGTAAAGCTGAAGAAGACAAGGTTGGGAACACCCAGTGGGTCGCACCTGAAGACTATGATATCCCTCTGACCCATCTCGAGACTGACTTGCAAGAGGCGGTTCAGGGCCCAGATGAGGGCTGGCTGCGAATACCCTCACAACCCACTGAGCAAGAAGCCGCTCCGGCTTGGGATGACCAGAGCCAAGAGGAGCGGGAAAGGCTGAAACGATGGAAGTCGCTGGAGGAGAAAGGGGTTCTGGCGGCCTTGGAGTCGCCCACGGATTATCTCAGGTCCCATGTGATTGCACGCATGATGGCAGCACAAGATGAAGGATATGAACTGGAGCTGAACCGGTGTCTCGAAGATGCGGCAGAACATGGACATCCCGCGCTCTCTAAGGAAGCCGGACGTCAACTTGAGCTCCTCAAGCACGAGCCAAAAGCGGGTCACCAAGCGGATGTCGAATTTACGCCCATCACATGGGACGAGGGTATTGGTCATGGCCTGTTGAACTTTCAAGGAAACTTGTCGCATATCGGCTCAGTCACGGTCCGTGACTACCAGGATCGCTTGAACGCAAAAGACAGCGAGGTCCCACTGCAAGACGGGCAGTTGGAAGAAGAGCGCCAATGCCTGCCTCTTCATGTGGGTGTCGGGTTAGCGTTGGCCGATGATCCATCTGTAGAACTACGAGAGGCCGTAGCCAGAGCCAACCAGTTGAGAAAACATCTCTGGGATGAAGCAGTGGAGGCTCACGCACACCTTGGCGATCCGCCAGCGTGGATACCTGAGGGCGAGCACTTCTTGCGTCAAAACGTCACATGATTGCCTCTATCCTCACCACGAGAAAGACTACCGCGCCTTGCAAACCCTCACAGGATCCATGCTGCAAGGATACACGTTGGCGGTCCTCAGGATTTCCTATTTTGGTCGGTTGGAGGTCGACTTGCTCCACGGAGATGATGCTGGCAATGGGAAGCTAGTTTTCGTTACCATCCACCGGGGGCATATGCGCCTGCTTCTTCCACAACAGCCCCAGCAGCTGTTGGATCACCTGAGGACTGCAGACAAGGTCACCAGGGAACTTCAGGTTAAACATTGGAGGGTGATCTTGGACCAGAGCAAAGTGGAGGATCAGATGGTTCCAGCCAAGTCCCCCGCCTGCACAAGATGCCAGCAACAGCAGCAAAGGCCTTATCGTGTTGGTGAAGGATTCCCGTTGCCACCGGCTTCATTTGAGTCCTGCTTGCAGGATGATCCACAGGCTCTTCAAAACAGCGGGGTGCCTCTGCGAAAAAGGCTCGCCTTCGCCTATGGGCCAATTGGTCAAGAGGTGTACGCTGGATGGGCAGGATGGACCAAGGGGCTTCAGTACCAGGGGATCCCGTGCGGAGAACCCATTGAATACTATGAGGACCCGATCGAGCAAAAGGGCTTTAAGCCGCAGCATGATACCCGTGACCCGAAGGTCCGAGAACGATTGCTGGGATTAGCTGGTGCTCCACCAGGGCCCGATGTCCCCAACACTTGGCAGCTTGGAGTCGTTTGTACTTCCTTCTGCGACCACCAGCTGAAGAACGGTGGCAGCAGGACCTGGCAACGCCCACAAGGCGACGGCACTCGTCCCTCTGAAGTTCAAGGAAATGAAGACGCAGAGTTCGCAGCCGAACTTTGTACGGTTCTGGCGGACAACGGAAGAGTCTTCGTATTGGAGAGTAGCGCGCCGTCGGGCCGCTACCCCAAGATATGGGACCTGCCTTGTATGCAGAGGCTCCGCCGCCGCACCGGCGCAAAAATTGTCTCTATGGCTATGTGCGCTTGGGGTCTGGGACCGCCTGAGACGAGGAGGGCCTGTTTCATCGCAAGCATTCTTGGTGGCTGGTCTCCCCAGAACTCTACCCATGGGCCTTGTTATTCCTTGGTAGGCAGTGCCCAGGAGTCGGCCCGACTCACCAGCACGCACCCTTGAAGGGACCCAGTCCAATTCCTCAAGTACCTCTCACTCGACTGGCACAGCAATACGCACCAGCTTTGTGTGCAGCCTGGGGTCTGGTAGTCCGAGCAGCCTTTGAAGAATGGAGCTGGACAACATATCTGCAAGAGCACAGCGTGCTCAAAGCCCTAGAGAAATGTTGGACCGAACTGGGCGCACCCCCTTGGCCGGCTGATCCAGCCAATACTTTGGAGCGAACACTTGGCCAACATTTGGCACCGGTGGTTGCTGGCCAAGCGGATGGACCAGGCCTCCCACATGGCTATGTTCAGGATGCGGGCTCCAACAGATGGTCTACCCTTGTACGTTTTGTGGGGGGGAGGGGTCTGTTTCCGATCCCGAAAAGCAAGCTGAGGGGCAGGGCACAAGGGCAGGCAGCGTCGACGACGCCAATGGCCAAAGCACTGCTGAGAAATACTTGGAGGTATGCCAGAGTGCTTACAGCAAGGAGGCAGTGAGAAAAGCCACAGAGGCAGGAAATGCGTTGTTGAGGGCCGCCGGCTCGGTGCCAAGAGCAGCTGAATTAGTCAACAAAGCGAGGCTGAGGAAGTATGGGGAACACTTCCAGAAGGCAAAGGAAGGAGCATTGAAAGGGCTCAGCCCCCTACACAAGCAATACTTGAAAGACTGTGTGCTCAAGGGCGTGCCCAGCCGAGCTAAGAGTACCCCCAAGAGAGAGAAGGCCCGAAACCACGGCTCCGTCAGGGGGCACGAGGAAGAGATGCTGCAGAAGGCATGGAAAGACGCATCTTATGGGGCGGTACTTCTGTGTTCCACAGAGACCGAGGACCAAGAAGAAAATCGGCAAATCGACCAGATACTGACCGAGAGCAAGGTGGCCGAGAGCCCTCTCGGCCGAGTGCCCAAGCAAAACCCCGACAGAACCATCTCAGCGGAAGGTCGTCCCATCAACGATATGCGAGCCAGGAATGCTTCGGGCTCCAAATACGACCACCCACCCGCCGCTCAGCCTAGGCACAGAGCAGTGGTCAGGCAAAGCCTTTGGTGGAGGGTGCGACACCCGAAGGTTCCACAGAGGTGTGCGAAACGCGATGTGCCAAGGGCTTTCAAGTGGCACTTCCTCAAGCCGGGCGATGTCCCTGAATTCTGCACGAGGATTCTAGGTGTGCTGATCCTGAGTCTGGTGATGGTGTTCGGTTGGGTAGGAGCGCCAGGGGAGTTCGTGATATGGGCCACCGCAGCCCAAAAGCACCACGGGTCGTTCCGACCATGCCATCCTCAATTCAACGATGTGGTTCCCTACACCAGCCGATGGCTGATAGATGACGGCGTGGTGGTAGAGCCACTAGTGGGGAATAGGATCCAGAGATCCCTGTCAGCAATGGATGCAGCTATGGTATCAGTCTGGGGCCCTGGAGCCATCAATCTCGACAAGCTCGCCGAAGAAGGCACCCCGGCAAAATCCCAGCTCCTGTGGGGCCTCCACCTAGACTTTGAAGAACAGGTTGTGGTCCTCCCGGAACCGAAGCGAATAAAGGCGAAGTATCTCCTAAGAGAGCCTCAGCTTCAAAGGGGGTGCCAACGATTTCTACATCAAGTCATGGGAAGGTCCATAGGTGGGGTCAGACAAAGGTTGTCAGCCATTCGTTATGCACATGTTGCGGCAGGATACCCTGATCCACTGGTCGGGCGACCTCGGTTGTGGGCAGCGGTTGCGGGTCTACAACGTTGGGAAGGTGCCCCAAAACGAAAGCTCCCTGTTACCCCCAACATGTTGCGATGGTTGGTCCAGCACTTGAAAAGTAGCGGTTTATCAGTTGTCGATCAAACCATGATCAAAGGAGCCCTTCTTACAGGTTGGTTTTTCATGATGCGGGCCAGTGAACTCTTGCCCAGTATCAATGGAGAAGACCCCATGAATAGGGCGCTCCGCCCAGCTGATGTTGCTTTCTTTTCGCATGGGCAGCCTACCATAGCCAACAGAGGCTAAAAGACTTGATAAACGATTTATAAGGTAGGCGACCTTATAAATCAATTCTGCCTTGGGGTGCCAATCGGAACCAGTCATGCTTTCGCCGATATTGGTGCTGGAAAGTTGCAAGCCATGAGCAAAGCTAAGACGCAAATCACGAAAAGGCCTCATCACCAACACTTTCTTCCCAAGCGATACGCGCTCTGAAGTTGAATTGCACATCGGCAGCAGTCATCTTCTTAGCTGGTTGCTGATTTCACTGTGGGGGGATTGCCAGAACACATGTCAGATAGAATGTCAGAACAAGTGACAGATAGAATGTCAGAAAGAATGCCAGATAAAATGCCCTAACAAAAGTCAGATAGAATGCCAGATAGAATGTTAGAAAATATGTCAGCTAGAATGCCAGAACATATGTCAGATAGAATGATAGAATCAGAACAGAAAACACAGGTAACACTATATATTCAAAAAACACATGCCAGAAAATTAGCACATAGCACGTAAATCGATCAAATTACTTGTTGTGGCACTGTCAAGCAACATCCCAATAGTTTGGCAGTTCACTGCGTGCTGCATTTCTAAACAAAATTCTTTCCCCAATTCCTGCCGTTTTATCATCAATTTTCTTTCTCGGAACAATTGTGGGATGCGTTTTTTAAACACCTATTCCGGATCCTGTGTCCATGGCCGGCTGAGAACCCAACAAGTGCCCCATCTCCATGCTCTGATTTTTCTACTGCTCCGTTGACAGTAAGTTGCCCACCCACACTGACGCTGCAGCTACAGCGTAATGCTCAAGTGCTCTGACTGAAAGCGTTTGTGGGTGAGTGTGCGAACAGATTCGCTTCACACGGCCAATGCAATCTTCATCACTGAGGCAGCTAAAGTATTTCGGGTTGCCGTAAAAAGAAAAGTCCAGCGCCAGACGTTCCATCTGATGTTGCTTTGGCCGGAGAGGCCACCGAAGGATTCCACGAGTCAAACTGCTATCTGCCAACCCTTAGCTTGACAGCGCACGCTAGTGGGATAGGACCCTTCAAGGCTGCACACGCAACGTGACTATTTTGTGTATATATAGATAATGATAGATAAATAGTTAGATGGATAGATAGATAGATAGATAAATAGATAGATAGATAGATAGATAGATAGATATATATATATATACACACATATATTTATATATACAATATATATATATATATAAATCTCTCTCTATCTATTAAATTTCCTTTTTTTTTGCAAGGCGTATTTTTGGGTTTTGCCCCAGAAAAGATACAAACGAGAGTTGAGAACGCAATGGGAAAGGGGAACCTTGAAACATTGGAATTTGGTGTGCGAATAATTTTACACTGTTGTTGGGTTTTTACCCGGACAAGGTCCAAAAAAATGGAATCCCATAAATGGAAAACACGCAGTCCATGAAGACTTGGTCTTGGTTGGCTTGGAGTTTTGCAACCCATGGATATGGAGATTACCCCCAAATCGACAATTTTTTGCCAAGATTCAATTGTATGAACAGCGGAATTTCATGTAAGACTCGACCAATGTATCGTATGGGTGCTCCACCTGCCAAATTTCAGGCCAATATCTCCTTACTTGGCTAAGGTCCAGAAAAAGGAAATGGAACTTTGTTTGGGGGGCCTCCCATGCTAGGAAACAAACCTCTGAAATTTGAGAAAAAACCAATTCTATTTCCGGAAGGAAAATGTAGCCCTTTGTGTGTGCAGACCAGCTTCTGGTTTTCCCCGCAAACTGCATAGAAGGAGGCCAAACCAATGCAAACGTTGAGCCTGTGCCTGCAGTGAAAGCTGGTGGCCCAAAAGTGCCATGTGGGAAGTAAAAGAAAAAATTGGGGAATCATCTGCCAAGTTCAGAAAACATGGATAACATTCCTGAAAATGTCGGATCATGAGCAAAGCCGAGTTTCAGATCATGTTCCGACCCATCACATTTTTCAGCCACCAAAAGACACAGCCAATAGATCATGATGCGGGCAGCTGCACCCTTCAAGACTTTTTGGGAAATGCTGCAATACTGCGTTGTACCACCAGAAAGAAGGATTTTGGAAGTGAATAACCTCCCTGTCCCTCTCAGGGGCCAAGGGACACCTGAAGTAAGCACTGAACCTCACCATGACCCTTTCCAATTTTTCCCCAAAAATATATCTTCAACAATGCAGAAAACAAAGTTCACCCAACTGTTGTTTGCAAAACTTAAATTCCATAGTGGGTGGATGCTGCCATGGATCCCTGCTGATGGCACCACTGCTCATAGCGCTTGCGATGCTCCTGAAGCTGCGCATCTCGAGGACGGTGAGCGCCATCACTCAATTCCAGGAGGCAACTGGAAATGACATCGCTGCACATCTGTAAGTCTACAATGTGTAGAAGGTCTGGATAAATTC
>CAMXCT020003658.1:0-58032 GCA_947184155.2 Cladocopium goreaui | reverse complement strand
GTGGATTCCCAACATGTCCACATCCCAAGGTCAAATTTATTCAAAACTTAATCTTAATCTATTTTCCAGGTTTGATGTTGAAATTTACAGGGGTGTACGTACTGTTTTCTCCACAGTGTTTATTGGAAGCATATTTCCATGCAGCTGTGTTCTCACCACAAGCTGCTTCTCGCGGCCGGTTCGCCCGAGGAAACGCTACGACATTCAAAATCAGATTGAACATGCGACCAGTCAGTTGACGGTTCATGTCGACGAGTTGGGGCAGGAGGCAGGAGATTGAATTCCCAAGAGCTTCCTGTGGGTTGAAATCAAAAACCAAGGACTTCTCGACATCTCCTTCGTAATTTCTTAGCGAACCGGAAGCCATGGCCCATGTATAGATTTACCTATTTATAGATGATTTTTATAGATGATTTACCTATGAAAGATGGTCCATAATTACCTATACTATAGAGGATTTACCTATTTACAGATATTTTTCCAAAAATTAAACGATTGGTAAAAAGTATATAGAAATACGATTGTAAAATTCTATATACAATCATTTATAAATACCTATTGTAAAATACTATTGGTATTCTAATAGTATTGTAACCATAGTTTCTCCATCTCTTCGCATTGATCCCAACAGGCGATTCACCTGGCTGCCAGATACAGCGAGCCTCAGACCTTCCAGACCTTGGTCTCTCGGCAAATCTATGGGACGATGGTCATAGGTCATGGGATGATTCAATGGATTGGTTTAGTTGGGAAAATTTACAGGAAACCATGGTTTTTACCATTAAATATAGGGTTTTCCTGTAAAATGTCCCCTAAACCAATCCATTGAATGATGGGAAAATTGGAACCGGTTTAAGCCCTATATTTCTGATGGTCTGATGGCCAAAACCCATGGGTTTCCGGTGATTTTCCCAACTAAAAACAATCCAATGATATGGTTTCTTTGGGTATTCTATTCTGGTGCTGACTGGAACCATAGATTTTTTATGACTTTCCATATTTGGGGAATTTCATCATCCCAACTGACGAACTCCATCATTTTTCAGAGGGGTTGGTTGAAACCACCAACCAGTATTCCAATTTACAACTTACATGTTTTGTTTAATTATGTTGATTCAAAAACGGTCTGCCATTATGATGCGCTGCTGTTTACATCCATAGTCGTCGCATCCCTATTTAGTGCTCACATCCCCATGGTTTACTATTATTGCAGCACCCAAACAGATAGATAAGTAAAATCCTACGAAAATCATGGCAAATTGATTTTAGGAACACCAAACCCAAGTTTCGGTCTAACACCAAACTTCAATGATGTTCTATCTTTTTGGGGGTTGCAATGGATTACAGTAGATGAAAATCTCAGCAGTTGATCCACAAAAACATGGTTCATATTGGTTGATCCATTGGTTGCTGAAGTGGCCATCCTCATGTCTCGGAATTTCCGCCAGGTGCACATGGGCCGAGATCCGCTACATGCCCGAGACTTCCTGGGACGCTTACCACTGCACCGGGCTGCCGAGTCAGGTTACCTGTTGGCACAGCTTGGCGGACTGGGGAGTCTTTGAGTCTCCAAAATGGTATGTTGGTATGTTTGCAAATCAGGAGACTCCAAGACTCCCCAGTTGGATATGGAAACAATCACAGTTGACTCCGAGAATATCCAAAACAGCTCATGGTATTTTGGTATGTTAATCACCTAGCAGGATCCATCATGCAGGTGACCCGGTGATGGTCGAAGCCGTAGTGGCCTTCTATCGGCGGGAGGAGATTCTGCAGGACGCTGGGGCTTTTGACGACCAAACTCTCCAGTGACGTAGCATTTCCGTATGGCCGTATGAAATTTTAAAAAACACTGAGATCTGACAGGGTTCTGATGGATTTTTATGGATTTTTGTTGATCCATCCTTCTCCACTTCTACGTAGGATACACCATCGTAGGATGTTGACCTCAACAGAAATCGACACGCAAGTGTCGAATTTTGAAATGTCGCTTTTGCCAGATTTTAAAGGACGTTTCCTGATAATAAGGCATTATCCTTTATCCTTTACAAAGCTCTGCACCAAGATCGCATGGCAAAATCTGCGTGGTTTCCACTGAGTTCCTTTCAGAAAACACCGGCGCCAGGAGCTGGACAAAAAGCAGCACAGCGCTCTGGACCTGGCCGTGTTGTCCGGCAGCGTTGGGGCTGTAGAAGCTCTGGGGATCGATGCCAGGTGGGATCCAATTTTGGAAAGTTGGGAAAGGTGCGTGGAAAAATTTGAGGTTCTTCCAGAGATTTGGATCCAATTTTGGATCCATTTAGCAAACTGCCCTTTCGGTTGAAATGATGTGTCTCCATTCTTTGGGCAGAATACCTAGCCTTTAAAACCTGTTTGTTTTGTATTTGTCTAATCTGTAAATCTCAAATTGGAACAATTTGGTTGGTTGTACCCTCTGGTAAACTAACATAGCTATTGAAAATCACCATGTTTAATGGGAAAACTCACTATTTCTATGGTGATTTTCCATAGTTATGTAACAAATTACCAGAGGGTAATCCCTGTTCCATCTATTTGTTGGTCAACAAAACCGTAAAAATTCAGCCCAAAAACTGGGATGAACATGTTGGGCCTGGAAAAGATTCGGCGAAAACTTCAACCAATTTTTCGCAGAAACAGGTTTGTCCTATCGTCTTGGGGGATTGTATGGCAGGGCACTCTGGATTTCATGGGGAGCCCAAAGAAAACCAAGAAAAACCAGCAGAGATAGGGGAGATAGGGATATCATGGGGATTGTATGCAAAAAGTTGCCAAATTATAAAACAAAGCCTTGTATTGGGAGAAAGGGATACAATGGGAAGATAATGATGGAATTTGACAACTCATAATTTTGGGTTTCAAACAACAACAATTGGTAAACAAGCAAACCCGAGAAAAAGGCTCCATACCCACGAAAGTATTGGCGCCATCCCCCTATTTATCTTTTGGGATTACAAATACTCCATACATCTCCATACTATTTTTACCATTGATCAGCATTTATCATAATTTGATCATTACTATTTACCATTTAGTTCCCATTGAGTTACCATGTGAGAACCATTTGCCATAGTTACTATTTACCATTTAGTTGCCATTTAGTTCCTATTTAGTTCCCATGTATGGCTTATTCACCATTTACCAAACCTCCAACAACCGCCCAGCTTCATGGAGAAGAAGCGCACGCCGCTACACCTGGCGGCACAATGGAATCATGTGGAGGTCTTACAGGTGCGGGACGTGCATCCTAGGGTTGATTTGTTCAGAATCTTGGGATATAAATGGTGATTTTCCATGGTTATGTTAGTTGACCAGGCTGGGTATTGTTCATATATAACTGGTTGGTGGAATTTAATGGGATGGCATATTAATGATTAATATAATCTGGAATAATGGTTAATGATGGCTAATGATGGTTAATAATGGGATTAATAATATGGTATTATCTGGTTGGTGGTTTGGAACCATGGAATTTCATTTTCCCCAATCACTGGGATGATGATCCAATCTGACGAACTCATATTTTTCAGAGGGATTGAAACCACCAACTATATACATAATATTGAGATATTCATGGGAATACTCTCTGGTAATTTAACATAGCTAGTGAAAATAGCCCATTTATAGCTGATTTACCCATAAAACATGTGATTTTTCCATATTATGTTAGTTACCAGAGGGTAGAATGGGAATAGTGCATATTCATGAACTTTAATGAACATGAATGGGATTTAAAGGATATTAATGCGAATTGATGTTAGAACATGTGGTATCATAGGGATATAACGGGAATATGAATGGAATGGTAAGGGATATGAATAGGATCAATGAAACAATTATAGGACTTACCCTTGGTCTCAAACGTGATATAAATGGGTTCAATAGGGATTGAAGGGATTTCACCATCAACAAACATGGATTTATGTGGATATATTGGGATTTGATTTGATGTATATACATGGGAATATAATGCAAACGTGGCTTGCTGGGAAAGCCCCGAACTGGAGATTTACAACTGGAAAAATCATCGTTGGGGAATGTTCCATTGCCATGTTTGATTATGAAAGGACAACGCCTTGGGTTCATGAACAAATACAGATAATCAATAATCAGCATGTGTGTATCATTAACTGGGGTGAGTGAAAATGATAATGCTGTAGAATCACAAGAACCGAATGTTGTAATAAGCAGTAAAAAACGACGACGCCTTTACTTGATAGCCAAGCAACAAGCCACGTAGGTATGTGGCAAAAAGCATGCATTGAACCCAATACTTGGATACTGAGAATTTCCAACTCTGTGTGCTCAATCCTGCTCCATTCTTGGTGCTCATACTTACGTACATATAATATATATATATAAAGCCAATGATACGAAAAGGGTTTGAAAAGCAATTCCAAGAACAAAACCACAACATACCACCGCAGTCAGTAGAGTAGCTCAAGGTCAGGGGATGTTTGTGTCTTATCAATCTCTTGTTGGTTCCGCACATGTTGGATTACCAATTGTTGTTTGAGACCCCAAATCATGAGTGGTCAAATCCCATCATTATCTTCCCATTATATCCTTTTCTCCCAATACAAGGCTTTGTTTTATAATTTGGCAACTTTTTGCATACAATCCCCATGATATCCCTATCTCCCCTATCTCTGCTGGTTTTTCTTGGTTTTCTTTGGGCTCCCCATGAAATCCAGAGTGCCCTGCAGTTCTTGTTCTCGCGGGGCTTTGCCTTGGAAGCCGTTGACAGCGACCAGACGCGGCCGCTGCATTTGGCGGCGCGCTTTGGGCATAGCCAAGCGGTGGCAAAGCTTATTGGACCGGGCACAAGTGTGTTTGGAAAAGGGGGATACCATCACATTGCGGGCGCCCACGAGGAACACTAATTGAAATCCGCCACTCGCCCCACTCGCCCCACTCGCCCTACTTGCCCTGGGCTAGCAAATTAATTGAAATCCGCCACTCGCCCCACTCGCCCCACTTGCCTTGGTAGGAAAATTAATTGACTTTGGCCACTCGCCCCACTCGCCCTACTCGACCCCACTCGCCCTACTCGCCCCACTCGCCCTACTCGCCCGACTCGCCCCACTCGCCCGACTCGCCCCACTCCGCCCCACTCGACGCACTTGCTGCGGAGGTAAGCAGAGCAAGTGCAAGCGGGGCAAGCGGGGCAAGCGGGGCAAGCGGGGCAAGCGGGGCAAGCGGGGCAAGCGGGGCAAGCGGGGCAAGTGGGGCAAGCGGGGCAAGCGTGGCAAGCGGGGCAAGGGGGCAAGCGGGGCACGCGATATACACTGACAGGCCCCATTTTGCGCAAATTGGAGCTCCCACCTGATAAACGATAATAGTCAAAATTACTTTCCTCGAGTGGCCCCGGTCAACTGGCATTCTAGTTGGCATATATATATTTATATATATATATAATGCGCCTGCGCAAAGTGGTGCAGATCGTTGCCAGCGGCCGCGCTTTTGCCGCAGTGACATCATACGGATCTGTTGTTACCTGGGGCTTGCCGAAGATGGTTGCTGACAGGGCAATGGTACGGCAGCAGCTCTATGATGTGAGAAGCGTGACTGCAGCTGCCCAGGGCGCATTTGCCGCCCTTCGTCATGATGGGTCTGTCGCCACCTGGGGTCCAAGCCAAATTGAAGGGAGTGACGCAGATTCACAGCACGCATACTGCATTCGCTGGGAGACGCATCAAAAAAAAATAAAAATGCATCAAAAAAAATAAAAATGCATCAAAAAAAAATATAAATGCATCAAAAAAAATAAATGACCATACAGGAGGAAAGGAAGGAAGGAAGGAAGGAAAGGAGGAGGAGGAGGAATGAAGGAAGGAAGAAGGAGGGAGGGAGGGAGGGAGGGAAGGAGGGGGGAGGCGCTGCCCCCGACTTTTTGTTTTAAGTTGAATCTTCGTGTGTACTGCATGAGTAGTGACCATATTTATATACGCTGTCAAGGCTCAAGAGAGATATAGAGTAATCCTGTGGACACCACTCATGTGACGCTTTGCGGGGGGAGGCGCTGCGCCCTCCCCCCGCGCCCCCCTCCCCGCCTTTTTAATTGTCAAGCCCCACCCCCCGCAGCTTGTGACAAACCAGGAAGGTGATGATAAGGCCCACCTACATTCTACTGCTACTGCTACTGCTACCCCTGCGACTATTGTTATTCTTACGACGACAATCTACACTACTACAACTACTACTACTACTACAACTACTACTACTACTACTACCACTACTACCACTACTACTACCACTACTACTACCACTACTACTACCACTACTACTACCACTACTACTAGTACCACTACTAGTACCACTACTACCACTACTACTACGACCATTACAACCACTATTGCTGCTGCTGCTACTACTGCTGCTGCTACTGCTACTGCCACTGCTACTGCTACTGCTACTGCTACTGCTGCTACTACTACTCCTATTATTACTACTACTATTACTACTACTACTGCTACTACTACTACTGCTACTACAACTACTACTACTGCTGCTGCTGCTGCTACTGCTACTGCTACTGCTACTGCCACTGCTACTGCTACTGCTACTGCTACTACTACTACTACTACTATTACTACTACTACTACTACTACTACTACTACTCCTGCTGCTGCTGCTGCTGCTGCTGCTGCTATATTTTTTTTTTGATACGGATATATTTTTTTTGATCTAGGTTTGCAGCACGAGACTCAGGAGGTCTCACACAGTGGCATCTGGATATTTTTTTTGATGCATTTTTTATTTTTTTTTGATGCGTGCTGGATATTTTTTTTTGATGCATTTATATTTTTTTTTTGATACGTGTCTCGCATTCGCTGCCATTGTGTTGGATGGGTCCGTGGTTGCTTGGGGAGACCCTAGTAATGGAGGAGACAGCTCGATGGTCCAAGACCGACTTCAAGGCATTGTGAATGTTCAGGGCAACCCTTATGCATTTGCAGCTGTCACGGAGGAAGGGCCGCTTGTCACCTGGGGAAAGGCCACCTTGGGGGGCGATAGTTCTGTGATACGAGAAAGTCCGGCAAGTCACACCCTCTTTGAACGGGTTCTTTGCCAATGCTGACGGATGTCAAGTTCATACATGGGTCTGCCAAAGAGTTTGCAGCAGTGCGCTACAATGGATCCATTGTTACATGGGGAGCGCAGGACGGAGGCGGGGACAGCTCCGCAGTGCAATCTGCGTTTGCCACTTTCTAGTTGCAGTGGCCATTAATGTTGCTACTGCAGCTGCGGCAAAATTAGACATCTTCACAAACTTGGACATATGGTATAGACAAACAGGCCTGCGGAACAGCCTGCTATGGTGTAAAAATTTGCGATGGGAAGCTGGGCGCAATGGTAATCTAGTGGTCGAAATAGTCGGGACATCCTCTCAATCCCTCAGATGCACTGTCCGCTGCAGCTGCCCTGCATGCTCAGAGAACTTCATGCTTTTTAACTACAGTGTGGTGTAGCATTTGCTTGTTTGCGCCTATCTTCATCCGTTGGGCTCAAATTTAGGCACCTGCGCCAGTATTGTCAACCTGTGCTCTCCGAGCCGGGCGATTGACGTAGACATCGTGACATTGAGCTGATATGTAGATGTACGTGTTCATGCTGTGAACAAGATCATCATTGTCATTTACAACCTTGTAGCTCTCCTTTGAAGCCATGGCCGACGAAGCGCAAGCGACTCGGCGAGCCTTCACCATTCAGGGGCCGCAGGTTGCCTTAGCTATGCTGCGAGGTTCCAAACGCATAGAATCTCGGAAGAGGCGGATGGCAGCTGGCTGGTACTATTTTCACGTGGGCCGTTAGTCAATCAACAGCTTGCCCCCCGAATGTTCGGCCGCCTTGCGCCAGACATGGCCGGATGCGCCAGAGGAAGCTTCTTTGTCCAAAAGTTGCGTGGTTGGGATGGTGTGCCTATAGGGAAGGTGATTCAAGCCAGCAAGGTTGAAAACCCATGGGTCTGTGCCTCCTTGCCGTTGGTCCCCGAGATTGTTGCCATAGAGTTCAGATCCCCAGTTCGATGGGAAAAGGGGAAGCAAGTTGTCTGGCATGTCAAAGAAGGAGAGATGCAAGGGAAGCTGAAGGAAGCAACCGCCTCTGGGATTCCTTGTGGCCAACTGCAGAAGATGAGGGACCCGCTGCCAAGCGCCAGAAGCTCACGCAGCCGCCTTGGAAAAGCAAGAAGCGGAAGCGCCGTTCTGACGCTGGGAACACCGGCAGTCCGGCTCAAGTTTCCTTCACAGCATCCAAGCGTCGCCGGCTGCTTCTTCGCAGCTCTTTGCAAAAGCCGAAGTTGGCAAAAGCACCAGCATCAGAAGCCTTGCAGGCCAGCACAAGCCCGCAGAGGGGACCTGACCGTTGCAGTCTTGCCCAACGGGTGGCAGCAGGAAGGACGTTGGAGCTGCTGACAACACTGATGGCAAAGTCACACAGTTGCAGCCCAGAGGAGGTCTCTTTGCTTTCCGGGACGATCAGCCAGTGTTCATTCTGAGTGTACGGACAAGCAGAAAAATTCCTTTGGCTGATGTGGTTCCATTGAAGCAGGCAACTTTTCAAGGACGAACCGTCCTCAAAGCCAAATACACAGAGACCCGCACATGCAGATGGAGTGAGCTCAAAGATGTCGGCTTACATTTCCAGATTGCCAACTGTGCGAATGATCGCCGTGGAGCGAGTGGCTTGGCCTCGATGATTTTTTGTAACATGTTGCCATCCTTTAAAGAGAGACCCGCAACAGATTGTTTTTATGTAGCCTTGCATGCCTAGGCTTGCCGTTCCAGAAGCAACCGGGGGAAACACAAGGAGATCAAGGCAGAGCTTTGCGCGAGAATGCAGCTTTGGCAGCTCGCTGGCAGGCTGGCAATGCAGAGCTAGGTTTGGCCACTTCATGCACAGTTGATCACTCGGTGCGATCCGTTGTGCCAGTGCGTTTGCGGGCGCACCTGGCCGAACGAGCTGCTTCAGGTATTACCCATCACGCGGCCCCACGCGCAGATGAGAGCCGTTCCTTTTGGATTCCGCGACTGAATTAGTTCTGTCTACCTGTGTTCTCGGAGCCGGGCAATGTCAGGACAGTATATCATTGAGTCATTGAATCTATTAATGCAACACAATCACACACAAGCAGCATCAGAGTCACCCTTTTAAAGCCTCTAGCCCTATGTTAATGGCAACGCAGCGCCCTTTCTGCTGACGCCGCAAGATGCCTTCCCCCGGTGATGCTGGGTATGGAATTTGGCTGGACAATTTTTATTGTGGTGTGCGATCCATGGCTCCGTTTGGTGTGTGGCTCCCTTGGCAGGAGGGTGTGACCTTAGCTGCAGCCTTTGGCTTCACAGAGAATGTATGCTTTGAATGCGCTGACACCTGGTTGCAGCTGGATGCTCTGGAATTTGACCCTCCAAGGCGGTCTGGAGATGGCAGCGGCCGGGCAGATGTGCAGCGGATTCGCCTGCTCTACAAGCGTGATTTACACGGAGATGATGGGCTCGTTATAGTTTCCTGTGACGAGGAGGATGTCATCTCCCCGCAGCATGCTCCACCAAACGTATGTAGACGCTGGCGTTCAGGTGCATTAGAGCCCATTGCGGGTGTTGAAGTTGACCTTGCATTGCCGCGGGCGCTGGATGAGCAAAATGTTCGTCTCTTGCTTGTCTATACTGGCACCTGTACAGTCAAGTTGATCAAGAACGTCCGCCTGAAAATTTGCCGCCAGACATTCCGCTATGGGCTTGGGAGTTGTTTTCAAAACCAAGATTTCATTGGACTGAGGCTCGGGTTCAAGCGTTGCAAGAATCTTGTTTGCAGACGCTGCAGGCCGCAGACCGCAAATTATCCGTACCTGATTAGCGCCGCCCCGGCTTCGTCCACTGCGACCTGTGGGTCTCAATGGCACGGACGATATTGTGCTCTCAATCGCAAGAAACTTCCAGAAAGCAGTCCTTTTGTACACTAGGCCAAGCAGTTTTTGATCATGTCGCGAGGTTAAAAAAATTCGCTGCGCGCTACAGAAGTGTTGAAACTGAGAGATGTGGAGGGCATGTGAACATTTTCACATTGTTCCGGCTGTCCACGCAGCGCAGCATGCATGAGAGCCAGTTTGGTTGCATGGAGTCGATATCACGCTTGGGACTGCAAAGGCAAATCCGACAAATATGACCATGATACCACGCATTGACAAGTGCTCTCCGGTACCCAAGCCGCGCCATCAAGTTCAAGTTGTAGGAGTTAGCTTCCTAGACATGGCCACGTGTGAAGTTTGTGGAGATGGTTTCGCAGACGATGCGGAAAAACACTTGTGCTCCCCGAGCCGAGACTCTTGCTCGCACGTGTGCCACGCGGATTGCTTGCAGCAATACCGATTAAAGCAGGGCTGCCCTATGCATGACTGCCCATTCTGTCTTCAGAATGAAGATTCCCAGGAAGAGGCTGATGATGCCGCTTTGCAAGAGATGGAGATTGAGGCAGCAATGGAAGCAGAGGCTGTGGCTGAGGGGGTAAAAAGAAAGACCAGAGAAGAGGCAGCTTCGCCTGTCCGTGCGGGTGGGGGCCCAGCGGGCAAGAAGATAGCAACCAACGCAAGCCCGCCAGCAGGACAACGCAGCCCAGTGCCGCCCACCCAAAGGTCCCCAAGCCCAGAAAGCCCTCCCTTCACACAGGGTGGAAGTGAAGCAGCCCGCTTGTCCATTCCAAGCTTTGGGATTGACATCTACGACGACCTGACCAGCAAGGCATCTACCACGGTGAAGGATCCTATGCACGACGCCATGTCGGAGTACTTGGCTTGCAGGGATGAAGCACAAAGCCTTTCGTTGCTTCACACCAAGAGCACATATCAAGGGCTTGGAAGCCCAGAGGCTTCTTATCAAACCGTTCTGAATGCAGCCTTGAAAGACCCCAGGGACCACCACGCTGTGGCATCAGACTTTGCCTTCAGAACTCGAGAAGTGCTGCCCGTGCCTTTCGAAGTCAGCTTGAGAACCATTGCCCGCAAGGAAGGTTGTGAGCCTGAGACATTCATGGCGCCGATCCTCAGCAACATTGGTTGGATGGAGCATCCATGCAGGCACGCGGCTTCGATTGCAGCCTGATGAGGAGCACCGACGTGGCTGCGTAGTCCAGATTGTTTGCGCAGGTGACCCCAGCATGCGCAAGAGTTATTTGAAGGATTTTACCTGCAAAAAGCTTCTTTCCCATGCAGATGTACCTGCTGTCATCAAGGCAGGTGGCGCCACATGCACGGATGCCACCATCAAGGGTCTTCGTGCTTCTATCAAAGAATATGCCCGAGCTGGCATCATTTCGGAGGAGATTGCCACAACAATATGCCATGACATCCGGGAGGGAGACCCGACACTCAGGTCTGCGTTACGGCAACAAACAAAAGATGTGCACTTGGCTGAACTGCGAAGATGACAAGACAGTCACTGGAGATGGTGCCACGGCGCTGACTCATTACACCTTCGTTCACCAAGTGTATGGACAGGTGTCGCTTTGTGAGTATGTGCTCCAGCCGACTGCAAGCATGTTTTGCAAGAGAATCCATGCGACGTGGCAAACAAGGCCAGTGACAAGTGACCCTGATCAGCAGAGCCAGTCCAGCAAAGAGTTCCTGATTGACTTCTTTGGTTGGATGGGGCGCGTGGCAAGCAACCAGGACAAAGACCACTATTTTGACAAGTTCGCCTTGCCCGTGCTCAGGAAGGCTTTGCAGGGAATCTCCGACTTCTTTCACGAGAATCACGAGAATCACGAGAATGTAGAGGAACCAATCTAACAGAAGCTACGCTATGCTGACACAGATGTGGCTCGGTACGCTAATGCAGCCATGCGTTGCAGGCAGTATTCTGAGGCCCGAGCGCGTTGGCCCTTGATAGGATCATAGATGAGTTTGCCGTTGAAATGACCATCTTCGATTTGGGACATGCCTTGCATATCTGGCGTCGCCAAATGTGCTTGTGGTTTGCCTTCTATCGCTCCAAGCAAGTCCAAGCCTTGGTACGCCCCAAAGCAGTGCCAGATGTCAAGCCCCCAGGACTTGCAGATTTGGATGCCAAGATGAAATTGCAGCGAGTCATTCTGTCCAATCCTCGATGTGCTGGTCCAACCTCCACTGCGCACATTCGCTCTGTTCTGAAGTACCACTTTCAGAAGGAGAAAGAGGAAAAACCAGCAAAGTTCGTCTTGGCAGCAGTCAAAGACCTCTTGAAAGTTGGCATCTTGCAAGAGGTTGACAAGAAGGAAGTGGAAGAACAGGCGCCCAAACTTAAGGACAAGAAAAGCGCCAAGAGCAAGGAGGCCACGCTAAAGAGCGAGCCACGAGGCCCGCCAGGTGGCCACGCTGTCCTGTACTACCAGACATGTGCCTGGGAGGGCCTTTTGACTAATTCGGAAGCTCAAGACATGATTGCCAAGCTTCAACTGAGTGCCAATGATTTCAAGTAGGATTCCAGAAATACGAGGTCTTGCACGGTCCCATGTCTAAACTGTCAGCCCAAAAAAAGAGTGACAATGTGCTCCAAAGCACTTGTTGTATATAAGTCTTGTTTCCAAAGATACGCGTCAATAATGGTGCGATTCCTCGAAATTAAGCTCTGGCTTCTTTCCAGCCCGAGCGTGTTCCTGACCCTACGAGGTGAATGCTTTCAATCAAGACTGTATGGTGGCTGCAACATATTGTGCGTCAATTTCAATCAACCCACCCATTTTCATGACAAGACATTGTGGTGTGAAGATCTTGCATAGTGGTTCATCATGGTGTCCAAAGCCACATTCAAAACAGTCGGCTTGGCCTTCTAGTGTTCAATCGTGTGCGCTGGTGGCATGAGATTGACAAAGGCCCAATCTATTCTTTTTGAGGCAAAGCGGACAGCCAACACCGCGGCTCCAAAATAGTTTGTGCGGCGCATATGAAGCCACTGTTCGCTGAACATAGCCGTTCGAGATGTTGAAGCAAGACACATGTTTTATTTGTTCCTGATCAAGTCCAAGAAAGAATTGAAACTTGCACCTGTTTATTCTGTTTTCTACCATTTCTGTTTTCTACCATCCTTTCCGACTGCGATATAATTTTTCTGCTTCATGGGGGAAAGAAGACTCACGGGAGTCCTGTCCACACCGACCATGTCGCTGACTCCTGCGTCTGCAGGTGCCGATGCTAAGTGGCACCATGACAATGGCTTCTACCTTAGGGATTCAGCAGATGCTGATGCCAGCATGCGTGACGTTGGTACGCAATCAAATAGAGATGGCACAATAGTCCACTCCTCACTGTGACCATCGGGTCTGTGGTCCCGCGGGGCACGTGCACTGCGCGTCGGTGCGCATTCCCGGAATGGCTGGAGGTTGCTTCCGGTGATGCTTGATGCTTAATGTCACATTGGTGTCATGTAATGTTCAACGCAATTTTTCTAGGACATGTTTAAACATAGTCGATCTTTGTTTGGTCTCATACAGACCTTGTACAAAAGGATCTTGCACAGCAGCGTCTAGAAAGAACCTGTCAAGGAGATCTTGCACACGTCTTCTACAAAGGGAACTTGCAGAATCCAATCTGGTATTGATGCCACGGTGTTTGGAGTCGCCACTTAATCCCCGTCGGCCGCTCCACTCGCCCCACTCGCCCCCCTCGCCCCACTCGCCCCATTCGCCTCACTCGCCCCACTCGCCCCACTCGCCCCACTCGCCCCACTCGCCCCACTCGCCCCCCTCGCCCCACTCGCCCCACTCGCCCCACTCGCCCCACTCGCCCCACTCGCCCAAACATTCCATTCACGTTACCACCTCTATTCCTTTTTCATACTGCTGTGTGGTGAAACCAAAGCAAGCAGGGCAAGCGGGGCAAGCGGGGCAAGCGGGAAGAACCACCGATCTTCCCTCGGCTTGCAAGTAGGGCAAGCGGGGCAAGCGGGGCAAGCGGGGCAAGGAGGAAGATTCACTTATTTTCCCTAGAAGGGGAGCAAGCGGGGCAAGCGGGGCAAGCGGCAGAAATCACTTAGCGGCCCCGCGGGGCACCCACACTGGTTCTACCATCACCATTTTCATGGTGATAGAATGTGATATAATGGGGAATATAATGGGGATGTAATGAATTATACTCAGTAGATTTCGTTGATAAGGTTAGAATATAGAAAAACGGCAGAAGTGGAGATACACGCAAATTTGTTGCGCTGGCAGAGATCGATACAGTATGAAATCAACAAGAATGAGGAACGCCACGTATGCCATCACTAGTCACCGAATTTTGTCCCAGCAACAGACAACAGGACTCGGTGCCAACACATCGGCCACAACGAGGCACCTGGGATCGGAGTGACAATGGGTCGGTCCGACCCGTGGTGTAGTCAGGGCCTACCACAAAATGTACCATACATTTCGCCTAATTCCTGGCGCAATGAAAGTTAGGGGAAATCAATACTGTGCCAACCCAAAGGATGGTGGTACTGTGCAGTCCCCATTTCCGCACCCTGGCGCGCCAGCTTTGGACGAAGTGCATTGCACTGGGCGGCCTTGAACGGACACGTCACAGTCACCCAGCAGTTGATTGTGACTTGGCCAAGTTGGATCCCCTCAGTCCCAAGCTGTGAGCTATGCCAGCTATGACCTGCTTGGGAACATCCCAAAGATGGCCCGAGAAATCGATGTTTCGAGAAATTGCTATTTTACTTTTGTGGATCAAAACATATCAATACATATGGCTATGGATCAATACCTATAAAAATATCATTTTTAGTGGGATGAACATCCATTTTAACCCAGCTATGACTTGGGGTTCACTAGGTACCAGGGTTTTGACCCATTGGAATCTTTGATCTCCTGAGAACCTGAGGCCTGCTGCCCCCTGAACCAGCGCGACAATGCCGGCTGGACGGCCTTCCAATGGACCTTGAGGCGCCATGGGCGGTTTCCTAAGTCATGGTACCCCAATGGTTTATTTCATGAAAAATCCCATCTACAAATTGAAATATTTCGGTACCCCTATGGCTTGGAAACCACCAAATGGATGATTTTTTAGGTCACATTGAGGTCTATTGGTATAGATTAACCCATTGACAAGTGGCTTTACAAAGCAGATTGGGAGTCTTTTGTCTGCACATCTACAAAATCAATCTCTGAAATCAGTGATCCAGTCAGTTTCATATGGCAAGGTACCCTCTGGTAAACTAACATAACTATGAAAAATCACCATTTTCAATGGGTAAATCCACTATAAATCACCATTTTCAATAGCTATGTAGACATAACCAGAGGGTATCCAAAAAAAATGGGATGTGGGGGGCAGCGCTTGACTCCTGAGACTTTGAGGCGCTGTCATGCACCCTGCAGCCGTACTCTGATCGAGGGCGCCGCCGATCTCTTGATGGAGGTGAGACCTGGGCGCCATGAAATCACGGATGGTAAGGATGGTAAGTGGAAAAATCACCGGGTTAATGGGATTTAATGGGCCTGTAACCTCAGAATGTCAATAGAATGGAATCCGAATGGACTCATGGAAGTCGAAACCATGCGGAAAAAAAACATCTTCTGTATTTGTGCATAAGACCAGTTTCTTTGAGAGTCACAATGTACATGTCCATGACAGATTGGCAGGATTTATTCCGTTCGCAATTATTTGGGCAAGATGAATGCAAAGAGTGTATTTAAACCAGAAAAATATGTTAATGCAAACAGATAGGCATGTTGTTCACTCAGAATCACAAGATAGAGGCACCGTGGCCACTGCGTCCAGCTTCTGGAAGTCCTGAGAATACTTTTTCTTATGTTCAATTCATGTCAGAAGACCCTGAGTCCTGACGGTTCACGTTGGGAAGGACTGCATCCTTAAGCCCAGAACTAGCCAGTCGAACTAGGTTGATTGGTTACAGGGCCATATTCTAATCCCTATTCAAGAAAGAAAAGAAGTATCGCCCACCACTGCCCTTTTGACAATTTGACGGCAGTACATTGTCCAGATGGTTTCCTGCAGCCATGTTTGACCACCTTCACTTGGTGATATCTCGAGAATGGAGGAAAATCCGGCTGTAAGGACCCACGACTGATCCGTCCTGCTTCGATTACTCAAAGATCGATTACTACCACTGATAGTGGTGAATCAAATATTTGATTACTATCAATTACTCAAAGATTGATGACTTCAATTCCCGTTTGAAAAACTACCAAAGTTCAATCTGTTTGATGATTCAATTTCATCGATGTCCAAAT
This sequence comes from Cladocopium goreaui, assembly GCA_947184155.2. Classification (NCBI taxonomy): domain Eukaryota; class Dinophyceae; order Suessiales; family Symbiodiniaceae; genus Cladocopium; species Cladocopium goreaui. The sequence continues at coordinate 41,805 of CAMXCT020003658.1, read as the reverse complement.
CTCCCAAGCAAAAGCCAGGACCTGAAGAACCAGCGGAACACACTCCACATCGCTGCCTGCTTCAACGTCGAACCGCAGCTACTGGAGGCCGGCAAAATAGATCAAATAGCCCGAAGGCCCGAAGCAAGATGGATACTGATGGATGTACAGATATACATAAGTGATATTCCAATAAGATGAGTATCTCAGTGATCATCCATGGAGTTTTTATCCATGGAAATTCATGAAGATTAAGGAATACTGATCATGAATGACATGGATGTTGAGGAATTAGTGGATACCAATGGGTACGAATGGAAGTTTCCCTTCCCCAATAAGAGTTTGACCTGAAAATAGCTGGCCTTATCTTGTTCGCGGCTCTAACATCAAATGTTGATGTTTCAGGAATTGGAGGAGAAACTGCATGTCCTGACCCTGACTGACCGCGATGTGCCTGGGACTAGTTGGAAATTGGGATCATGAAGCATCGTTTCGCATGGAAGCATCGGCAGATAATGAGCAATTGGTGAACGATTTATCATGATTGCTCATCTCTGTATATATCTATGTACATATATATATATATACATTGTTTTTCAAATGTCCTTCAAAGATTGAGGTGGCTGGCAAGACGCCATTGCATTTGAGCGCTCAATGGGGAACGGTGGACGTGGCACTGCCGCTTGGCGAAACCATGAAGTGTGTGGCAATGACCCCATTTCTGCTTTTGTTTGGCTTACCATCTGGTTATTTAACAGTTTGCCATGGAAAATCACCATTTTTAATAGGTAAACCATCTATAAATGGGCCATCTATACCATGGCTATGTTAGTCATAACCAGAGGGTAAATCCATTGGTGTATGGTAGATATAACTGGCAACTTCTTAGGATATTTTTTTAACCAACTGAAAACTTTTTGGGGCACCATCCTGTAGGATTAAAAGCTCCAAAGTTGCAGTGGTGAAGGAAAATTTGTGTTTTGGACAGCGGCACTTATTTGTTGGAATCTTATTTCTTCAAAGCAATATTGTAGGTTTGATCCGTATTGTTTTTTGCAAATACCATTTCAATTGGATAACTCTTCCTTTGGAAGAAGTTGTATCCTTGCCTGTATGAAACGTTGTTCTCGTATTTGCTTTGACTGCTGGTGCATGTTTTCCATTCTTGAACAGGAAATTGCACGATTCTGCATGAAACACTGCACCAGCTTAACGTTGAAGTTATTTTGAATTGTTTGCCGGACAGAAGGGTGAAACCAGCGTGAAGCGCCGCAAGGCTTCTGGCAATTGTGCAACATTGATGTTTAGTTTGAAAGCCTCAATCCAACAAGGAAGCTAATCCAGTTGAAGAGCGATTTGGAGCTACGCTGCAGCCATCAACGGACCCCACTATATCTCGGTGTGGCTTGGAGCAGTGCCATGGGCACGACTGAGTGAATATGTGGGTCAAGATGATTTACTCATAATATTCTCACATAAATATATGTAAGTCATGTAATATGAATAATATGAATATGTAAGTCATGTAAGTCATCAGTGGCTTGGAGATTCATAATTTTTAAGAGCCACATGCACAGGCCGTCACGAATCGTCACGATCTGTTGACCATGAAGCCATGTCTTTGGCGAGGCACGCCGTGGGAATGCCTCGCTGGTCTACGAGTTGCTGCGTCACAAGGCCAATCTGTCGGCGCTGGATGCCAATGGCGTGGCGCCAATGTTTGCAGCAGCCAGGCGTGGGCGTTGGGTGATTTGTTTTGTGCTTGAACCATTCAGCGACAAGGGAAGGAGCGTGTACCCAATTTTTATCTGCTGATTTCCTTGCTACTGAAGTGAATTCAGTTTTGTTATGTTCATGAGTTCAGTAAAAAAGAGAGAAACATGTCTACGGTTCACCGGGACCCCACCTTTGGGATGATTTTAGATCCCAAAGATTCCTGCATGTCACAGGCAGGACCATTTCCGCGTGGTGATGCTCTTACTGCAGCACCGCGCATCTGTAACTTCTACCGAGAAGGACTTGGGCAGGTCATGACGAAAATGGAAATGGGAGGGTTGAGTTGGTGTTTCCGATCCAAGGGCAGAGTCGGGCTTGAAACAGACAAGCAGATGGTTGGTTGGTTTGTAGGGGAGATTCTACTACTATCTGTGGTGCAGTTGTTCGTGTCAGTGCTTCTTGTAGGATTGAAAAGCTATCCACTGTTACAAGAGCTTACCGAGATAGCCCTAAGCAAGTTTTGCCGGCATGAGACCCCAGGCACTGGTAGAAGTAAGTTTTACCACCAGGCTCCAAGTAGGTGCAGCAGAAGTCATTCCTCTGAGAATTTTTGGGTGTGTCCCTTACTTCGATTCGAGGATGGCATGACAGTCTTGCACTGGGCGGCCAAGCACGGAAATTGCGAGGCGCCCGAACGATCTGAAGTTTCCCTCTCCCTGCCCGTTATCCACCAAAAAAGCCTCCGTCCTCAAAAGGTCTCCGGTATGTACCTTTTCGGTACAAGACATCCAAATAGTTCAAAATTGCTCAGTATTTCCTTCATTTTCCCACATTTTCCCGCTTACGTTCAAGTTTTTCCTGGCAAAAAATGCTTCAACTTCCCATGAAAACAGCACCAGGCCATTCGCGCCTTGGTGGCGAAGAGCCCCACCAGTGCCTTCAGCTTGGTGGCTGCGGTGAACCGCCACGGCCGCAGCGCCTTGCACGTGGCCTGCGTGGCCGGGAGGGTGGAGGCGACCAAGGTCCTGTTGCAATTGAGGACGACCCGGGCCGGACCTGGGGGACCTGGTGGTCCAAAAATATCCAGTGAAAATGGTATCAATATTTTTGGATAGATAAAATGGTATCTATTAGGATTTTTGACATCCCAGTGGTGATATCCCATTTACTGGTGATTCAATTGGATATTTTTGAACCTATTTTGGATGTTTTTAATTGAGTCAAATTGATTCAAAATTGGTTCTCACCAGTAATTCAATTGGGAATAGATATCCAAAATTCTGATTGAACCAGTAAATGGGAGATCACTGCGTAAACTGGCTGGTGAATGTCATGGAACTGGTGAAGGCAGGTTTACAATCCCCGGCTTGTAACCTGACTAATGCGGCTATCGCTTCAGTTGCAATTGGCCTTGTGGTTGGCACAAGTGAATTGATCATTGATGCGCATGGCCTTTGCCTTAAAAACAGCTGGAACGATCAGAGTGGCCATCAGCGTTGTGAGGGATGCGAAAAAGCCATTAGCTTTCCGGCTCCTGAAGTAGAGATCTGGATTTGACTGGCTCCCATTGCAATTTTGGAGTGGAAGATTCCCTTCCTGGCAAAATCATAGAGCTTTTGCAGTCAATGGTCACATTTTTTGACCTTTTTAGGGTTTCACAGCATCAAAATGTGTAAAGTGGCCATATTTCCTGTCAGAGGGCCAGAGTACAATCTGGATCCGCAGCCATTGCCACTTCGCAGGAGTGATCCTACACTGAAGCAGAAGGCTGGATGATGTTCCGGGGAACCCAAAAATCGGCATGTCCCATAAAACGCTGCACCAACCTTTCTTCACCATGAGCGATCCACCAAACCATCCATAGATTGCAACAAGACCTGAGGGTTTCCATGAATGGTGCTACCCAATAGCTGGATGGTTTATGGAAAATCCCATCTACAAATGGATGATTATACATGGAAATTACTATATTGGTTCCTGGGTAAATTATCATATTTCACTATGGATAAAATGGGGTACCACCATTTATGACCACCATCCCCCACCGGGCCCGGCAGGATGGTTGGATGCCCATCCACCTTGCAGCGAGGTTTGGTCATATCAAGGCCATCATCGCCGTTTGCGCCGTTTGTGGGGCCGAAATCCAATGTTGAAGTCACTTGATCCAGCTACAGTTCTTAGCTTAGTGGATCCTCTTTCAAACCTCGAATCCGCTGAAACTGGATGATGAAGATGGAAAGTTGGAGGCCAAATTTTCATATTTGGGAACAGAAAATATAGCCCCACTAAGAATCCCATTAAAGGGAATGAAAACAGGAAAAAAAACAAGAAAACTCCTGTCGAATCCCCAAAGATCCACCATTGATCCAGTCGCCAGGTGGTTGACGCAATGCTTGAGAGCCGCTGTGACGGCGAGGCGCGTGGCGTCTATGGCAAGACTGCAGCCCACTGTGCGGTACAGCGGGCAAGAAACCTGTCGGTTGTTGGGTATTGATGGGACAATTCATGGGAATATTAGTGAGACAGTGGGATTTCATGGATATTGATCAAAGGAAGTTTAGGGGGAGAAACTTCCGTGTTACGGACTTTTAGAATCTCAGGGAAAGAGTTAGTCAAAGAAACAGTTAGTGAGGGAAAGAGTTAGTCAAAGAAAGAGTTAGTCAAAGAAACAGTTAGTCAGGGAAAGAGTTAGTCAAAGAAAGAGTTAGTGAGGGAAAGAGTTAGTCAAAGAAAGAGTTAGTCAAAGAAAGAGTTAGTCAAAGAAACAGTTAGTCAGGGAAAGAGTTAGTCAAAGAAAGAGTTAGTCAGGGAAAGAGTTAGTCAGAAAGAGTTAGTCAAAGAAAGAGTTAGCAAAGAAACAGTTAGTAGTCAAAGAAAGAGTTAGTGAGGGAAAGAGTTAGTCAAAGAAAGAGTTAGTCAAAGAAACAGTTAGTCAGGGAAAGAGTTAGTCAAAGAAAGAGTTAGTCAAAGAAAGAGTTAGTCAAAGAGTTAGTCAAAGAAAGAGTTAGTCAAAGAAACAGTTAGTCAAAGAAACAGTTAGTCAAAGAAAGAGTTAGTCAAAGAAACAGTTAGGAAAGAGTTAGTCAAAGAAAGAGTTAGTCAAAGAAACAGTTAGTCAAAGAAAGAGTTAGTCAGAAGAAAGAGTTAGTCAGGGAAAGAGTTAGTCAAAGAAAGAGTTAGTGAGGTAAAGAGTTAGTCAAAGAAAGAGATAGTGAGGGAAAGAGTTAGTCAAAGAAAGAGTTAGCAAAGAAAGAGTTCGTCAGGGAAAGAGTTAGTCAAAGAAAGAGTTAGTCAAAGAAACAGTTAGTCAGGGAAAGAGTTAGTCAAAGAAAGAGTTAGTCAGGGAAAGAGTTAGTCAAAGAAAGAGTAGTGAGGGAAAGAGTTAGTCAAAGAAAGAGTTAGTGAGGGAAAGAGTTAGTCAGGGAAAGAGTTAGTCAAAGAAAGAGTTAGTCAAAGAAACAGTTCGTCAGGGTCAAAGAGTTAGTCAAAGAAAGAGTTAGTGAGGGAAAGAGTTAGTCAAAGAAAGAGTTAGCAAAGAAACAGTTAGTCAGGGAAAGAGTTAGTCAAAGAAAGAGTTAGCAAAGAAACAGTTAGTCAGGGAAAGAGTTAGTCAAAGAAAGAGTTAGCAAAGAAACAGTTAGTCAGGGAAAGAGTTAGTCAAAGAAAGAGTTAGTGAGGGAAAGAGTTAGTCACAGAAAGAGTTAGCAAAGAAATTGTTCCCTGAATGTAAATGGGATTGCAAGTGGTGCTGGTGGATGAGTTGCCGATGGAGTTTTGAAGGAAGTCTCGCACGAAATGCGTTTTTGAGAGATAGCAGATGCACGAAACCTATGTTTTTCCATACAAAGTCCGTCCCCGAACCTCGATGATCTACCTCTGCGGTGCGACGGGTGCGAGACGGTCTCGTGTGTGGTCGGATCATTCTCGGGGCGGATCGGATATGGTCGGATCGGTTCCGCATTGTAAATGGGGTGTCAACTGTTTTTCGTGCATGTGTGGTCGACAGAATTCCATTGTGATTTGCAACTGTAGGATCGTTCCCGCATTGTAAATGGGATTGCAAGTGGTGCTGGTGGAGGAGTTGCCGATGGAGTTTTGGAGGAAGTCTCGCACGAAATGCGTTTTTGAGAGATAGCAGATGCACGAAACCCTATGTTTTTCCATACAAAGTCCGTCCCCGAACCTCGATGATCTACCTCTGCGGTGCGACGGGTGCGAGACGGTCTCGTGTGTGGTCGGATCATGCTCGGATATTCTCGGATCGGTCTCGGATCGGTTCCGCATTGTAAATGGGGTTTCAACTGTTTTTCGTGCATGTGTGGTCGACAGAATTCCATTGTGATTTGCAACTGTAGGATCGTTCCCGCATTGTAAATGGGGTTGCAAGTGGTGCTGGTGGATGAGTTGCCGATGGAGTTTTGGAGGAAGTCTCGCACGAAATGCGTTTTTGAGAGATAGCAGATGCACGAAACCCTATGTTTTTCCATACAAAGTCCGTCCCCGAACTCGATGATCTACCTCTGCGGTGCGACGGGTGCGAGACGGTCTCGTGTGTGGTCGGATCATGCTCGGATATTCTCGGATCGGTCTCGGATCGGTTCCGCATTGTAAATGGGGTTTCAACTGTTTTTCGTGCATGTGTGGTCGACAGAATTCCATTGTGATTTGCAACTGTAGGATCGTTCCCGCATTGTAAATGGGTTGCAAGTGGTGCTGGTGGATGAGTTGCCGATGGAGTTTTGGAGGAAGTCTCGCACGAAATGCGTCTTTGAGAGATAGCAGATGCACGAAACCCTATGTTTTTCCATACAAAGTCCGTCCCCGAACCTCGATGATCTACCTCTGCTGCGACAGTGATTTGTTAGCAGATTTTCTCCATTTTGGTGCTAGTGATTTTCCTTCTAAAAATCCTTTTACAAAGTGCTTCAAAACCGTCTTTTTTTCGCTCTGGCGTCGAGATCCGGTTTTGGAGCTACAATTTCCGACGCCATTGCGCGTAGTTCTATTGTGTTTTGCAACTCAGTCTCCGCAGATCGCATTGGAATGGCTGCGTCAAGGTTGCTTCTTGCTTTGGCTGCATGCGTAATGTCTCTTGCAGCTGGATCTCGTAAATCGTATTGGAGTGGCTGCATGAAGGCTGCGACAGTGATTTGTTAGCAGATTTTCTCCATTTTGGCGCTAGTGATTTTCCTTCTAAAAATCCTTTTACAAAGTGCTTCAAAATCGTCTTTTTTTCGCTCTGGCGTCGAGATTCCGGTTTTGGAGCTACAATTTCCGACGCCATTGCGCGTAGTTCTCTTGTGTTTTGCAACTCAGTCTCCGCAGATCGCATTGGAATGGCTGCGTCAAGGTTGCTTCTTGCTTTGGCTGCATGCGTAATGTCTTTTGCAGCTGGATCTCGTAAATCGTCTTGGACTGGCTGCATGAAGGCTGCAAAATGGATTTGTTAGCAGATTTTCTCCATTTTGGCACTAGTGTTTTTTTTGTTGCACGTAGGTTTAGAGCAGTGTGAAGTGTGGGGCGTGGAGAGTGCAGTGTGAAGTGTGCAGTGTGAAGGAAGCAGTGGGAAGTGAGAAGTGTGAAGTGTGGAGTGTGAAGTTTAAGTTTGGAGTGCGAAGAGCGTAGTGTGAAGTGTGAAGTGTGAAGTGTGAGGTTTGGAGTGTGAAGGAAGCAGTGAGAAATGAGAAGTGTGAAGTGTGGAGTCTGAAGTGTGAAGTGTGATTTTTTTCAGATTTTGGCTGCTTGCAAACAACAGTGCTGGGTGTGCGTTGTTGTGAACCGCATCCGAGTCTGAATTGCTGTGCTTCAGTAGCTTCGCCTTTCATTTCGAGTTGCAGACGGCAGAATGCCTGTGTCACTTCATTTTCGTTTCTGTGTGCGTTGTTACGAACCACACAAGAAAACATGATCGTATTGCATACATGTGACAAAAAAAGGATCTTTCAGATTTTGGCTGCTTTCATTTTCGTGAAGGAAGCAGTGTGAAGTGTGAAGTGTGAAGGAAGCAGTGGGAAGTTGGAAGTGTGGAGTGTGAAGTGTGGAGTGTGAAGTTTCAAGTTCGGAGTGCGAAGAGTGCAGTGTGAAGTGTGGAGTGTGAAGACTTTGCTTCGTCTCTCGCTGAAAAAATCAAACGGTTGTCGAGGGAAGGACACGGTCGGGACAGGGTGTCCTTTGAACTATAGGTCATTTATTTTTGGGAAACTTCCGCCGCCGGCTTGCCCGGGTCTATGTTATAGATATCATTAGATGGAAATATGAATGGGATAACATGGCTAGCTGGGAAATCCCTGATGAAAATGGAGCTTTCTGCGAAAATCATAAGACTAAATGCAGGATGTTCTATGGGATTTTGTATCTGCACGTGTTGCATCACCGGTTGCCCAACAAGATTCGTGGCATAGTTCTTCAATCCAAGGGTGACCATGGAAATCCACCCAGTGCTTCAGTGGGCAGGATGTCCTAATTAAGATGACTGGTTGGTGGTTTGGAACCATGGAATTTTATGACTTTCCATATATTGGGAATTTCATCATCCCAACTGACGAACTCCATCATTTTTCAGAGGGGCAGGTATACCACCAACGTAATTAAGATGAGGTGTCCAAACCTTTTAGATGGCTGTGGAAAAGGACTAAAGAGCTCAGTATTGTCGTAGCGTCTCCAGCCCGACATCATTTCATTGTTCACCACAGTACTGCAGAGCCATATATTATATATATATACCCCAGATGGACACCAAGCCGCCCAAATCAATAGCAAGTGACTTATCGTTTCATGCCGTTGGAAAGTTCTTATCTTATAATTCATATTAATATTATATATATATATATACACATTATACATATATGTATATATATATATTGTACATAAATATTATATTTATATAAGTCCCGTTTCTGTGAGTTAAATCCCCTTGTAGCGTTGACCGCCAAGAACTGGAGATGTACAGCTATCAGCGCAGTCCGTCCAGCAATTTGGACTACTTCCTCCAAGACCAGGGGGGCCGCAACGTGTGGCACCTGGCAGCCTTGGCTGGACATGAGAGGCCCGATCCGGTAAAATGACCAGAAAGAAAGGAGGAAAATTGATTTTGAGTAACGATTCAGTAAAATTACCCAAAAAAGGCTGAAACTGTTTAGATTTTGAGTAACGATTTTGAGATCTTGATGTCTTTCCTCCTTAGACCAGCTTTCAATTGTGCATGGAGGGTGTCAGCAGGTACTTCAGAGTCTACACAATGACTGAGAGCAACAAGGACCGGAAACACATCCTGTCTCTGGCCACACAGGATGAAACTCGGCAGCAGGTAGTGCCTCAACTTGCTCGATGAATCTTCAGCATGTAGCAGGTTGGTGGTTGCTGGATTAGAGAATATGTCATTTGGTTGGTGGTTTTTCCATATGTTGGGAATAATAATCCCAACTGACGAACTCATATTCTTTCAGAGGGGTAGGTATACCACCAACCAGTTATAGTCATTAACCATCATTAACCATTATTAATAACCATTAATATTAACCATTATTAACAGTATACCACCAACCAGAATATTATTGGGGAGCAAGGCCCGCGGCCGGACGCCTCTGCACCTGGCGGCCGCCAAGGGGCAGCATTTGGTGGCAACTCGCCATGGAAAACCGTGGATTGAATCACAGCACATGAGGCTTCATTAGCGATTCATCAAATGATAAGACATGACCAACATAATATATAGATATTATATTTATATATGTATAACATGTTATAGTTCGAGGGATAGAACATGATATGACCGGCACCAACGGGCTCTGACCAGCAAATAGTGGCAAATAGCACGCGATTGACAACCGTTTTGCTAGACAAATTGTATGTTCACCACTACTAGCCATCGGGTGTCCACTTTAAATAGTTGCATACAGCCGGCATGACACCAGGAAATGCGATATGATTGGAAAATCATCCAGTGGGTTGCCAGATGATATCCCTGGGAAAAGCAGAACCAACGAAGACGGGGGGCTGATCACCGAAGTCCATAACTATCCTCTGGCAGTGCTGGCCCAGGTGCAGGAACAAATTCATCCCCCAAAATCGGAGCGGGACATCCCTCGCATCACATGTGCTAAAGTAAGACAAATCGCATGCAAATCACATAATATCAGCTGTGCGATTTGTCAACGTTCACCAAGACATCAGCAGCTTTGAATCAACCGTGTGCGTGGAAACCCTCTGACGCACAGAGGCATAGAATGTTTAGGAGCGCAACCCGGACTAGTATTCCAATGCATTGCAAAATCATGATGTCTTGAAAGGGTGTTTTGTTTTTTTTGCCATTGGTGTTGTGTCAAACCAGCCAAATTCATGGGTGCTCCATTCCCAGAACTTGACAATTCCAGATTCTCCTAATGCCATGCTGGTCACCAACAAACTGCGGGGCTTAGGTCAAAGCAATTCTGGAGTGTTTGATCGACCACAGTGGCAAAGACAATGCTTACGACCCCTGCTACTTGGAGCCCTGCGAAAGGTCCATGGAGCACTGGCCAGTTGACCCACACATTGGTTGATGGCAAATCTGGTGTCATCCAAATTTGAAAAGATATCTTCTCCATCTAATTTCTAACCCATCCAAAAGAACCAAGACATTGAGTCCAGGCGTTTTTAAACGATATAGACCCTCTTTTGAACCCTGCTGGCTATATATGCGACACAGCCGCTAAAAGATGTTGTCCCGGCATCTTGATTTGAGTGTATGTCGTGAGTCGTTTGCGTTTGTAATGCAATTAACTATGCATTTGTGTTTTCTATATGAATATGATGTCTGACACACAGCCATGGAAATCCTCACCAGCATCCCACCCCAAAGCACCGCGCTTTCCAAGGCTGGGATAAGAAAGAGCGATACCGCGCCTCAATCTCTACGAAAACTGCAGACATCATGGAACTTATGAACGAAGAGATCCTTGACTCACGGATGGAGCCAGCGAAGGGTGGATAGGTTTTGAGTAGGATGATCCATAAAACTGGAGATCTAACCCAAAGAACCCCAAAATCAGTAGGTTTTCCAGGAAATTTTCCAGTAAATCACTAGGGATAATCCCAAAAAAAATCCTGGATGAATCCGATGAAATTGCCCTGCTGAATCCGATTTTTTTCGCTGCAGGTCACCTGAATGTCCCTTGCTGATGCTGGACCACCAGGGCCGCTATCCCTTGCATTGGGCGGCGCAGGGAGGCTTCGCACAGGTGGGACGTCAAGATCTGCTGCGAAGTCGACCATTTTTTGGGGGTTCCATACAGGATGGGGCCCCCAGTGATGTGAACGTTGGTTTATAAACCATGAAATAATCCCCATTAACTATAGTTATATCATGTTATATCTACCATAAACCATAGAATTCAGCCACTTATAAACCAACTGAACGCTATCTTGGGGGGCCCATCCTGTGGGGTTCCATGGGGTTCCATATGGAATTGCAGGATATTGCAGGGCAAAACTGCTAAAATCGTGGGAAAGTGGCCCAAAGTCGAGCCCTAGATTTTGGAGTTGATCAACAGCTGTCTATGAAATAAGTTGGATTTCATCTTCCCATCAAATGATCAATGGATTGCTGCCAGGTCACAACTCAGCTGGCCAAGTTCATGCTCCAAAAGTTGGAGTGCAGTGTCGGGTTGTCCCAGTGCGGGTTGCCTTCAACAGAAATGAATTGGGATATCCAGGCTGCAGGAGATCCCAATTCTTACATAATATTAACTTGAAAATTGATTGAAAAAGATCTCACTTGGGATATCCTGAATCATACCTATAGTAACTATAGTAGATCGGTCTTTTGTTCACCTTGGACCCCAGGTGCACCAAGTGCAACTGCCTGATGCTGACGGCGACAGTCCCTTGAAGTTGGCCTTGGATCGCAAACATTGGGATGCCGCCAGGCCACAACTGATTCAGCGATAAACATACGATGGTGGTCAAGGTGTCAAGGTCTTCATGGTGGGACTTGTGAACAGATTCAAGAAATGACAACTCCAATCTGTGTAGAAAATGGGTACACTCAAAGGCAAGATTCAGGCCATCGCTGACAGCAATATGTCACCAGAGTTGTCGCCAAGACTTCAACGATTCCTGAAAATCATGCCATGTCTCTCAAAAAAAATGGCGTTTTTGGCCCAAAAATCGTTGCCGTTGGCCAGGCGGCTGGTAAGTTGCCTGGGCCTTCCGGAGCCACCTGAGTTGAGGGCCGTGGACGAAGGCACGGTGCGGCAGACTCCCTTGGGAAGCAAAGTCCGTGTCAAGGAAGACTTCGCCATCGATTCCGGCAGGATGCTACGACAAGGCGAGTTGTGGGGAAGTGGATTGTCGGCAGGATTTTTTGCGATTAGAGATGTCTAAGTTTTTTCTTAAAAGAATGTTTTTGTCTCCAACTTGGAGCCTGGGAAAAGAAAAAAGCTGATTCATGAAGCCTGGCGGGAAAGATCAGCCAAAAGTTGCACCCACACAAAGATGATAGCCCAACACCATCCAACACCCTCATCCCCAGGTGAAGAAGGCACCTTGGAAAGTGTCGACGAAGAAACCGTGACCATTCAGTGGCCCAGCGGCAGTGAGAGGAAAAGTGTTGGGCTTCCGGAGCAGTGATGGTCGATTGATGAGGCATCGCCCAGGACTGACAAATCATTGGCACTTGGTCGAATTTCTAGCAAGGGCCAGTTTCAGGACATGCCCATTATGGCGTTTCTAGACCGGTATCAAAGACGCCACTCAGATTTTCGGAGTGTTCCTTTAATTTGGCATGTGCCTCTTACCCATCCTGAGAATTAAGGTTTGCGGGAGAATTGGTGATCCAGACCTTTTCGCAGTTTGCCAGCTGCTGTGTCGCGGAAAGGTCGCAACTGGTCCTGGCTGAGATGGAAGGGCGGAACAAGCCATGCCATAGCAAGGAGTTTCATTTAGTTTCATGCCCCAAAGATGCATACGATAGTGGAATTTGGGGAAGATATGCGCTTGTTATGGATTCCAAAGATGTTAATCTTGGTGCTTGGGTGTGAGGATTTCGTCCTTACCAACCTTGAAGTATCCAATGGGGCCAACCTTCCAAGACAAGAAACAGATAGAAACGGCATCTCTCAATATTCCTCACGATTCACAGCGCTTTTTTTAGCATTCGACCATTCGACCCAAGAGATATGCTTCCAGGGGTCTCTGGCCATGAGGTATTTGCTGAACGGTTCCACCTGGAAGCGCCGTGCCAAGCGCCCCTTCCCAGCACTGGACACTTGCTGCGAGGCGCCCAGAGTGCCGATGACAGTGGATGCCTGCGCACAGAGTGGAGGACAGATGGATTCCCAACGGCTTCCATGGGAGGAACAAGATTGAAAGAGATGGATGGCGAAGGTTTCTTAAAAGGTGGTGTAGGTTCATTTTTTGAACATCGGTCGACACATTTCGATGTATTTCGACCCATTCCTTTGATCTCATCTTGAATCCAGGAGAATTTTCGGAGGGTGATGCTCCTCGGATGTTCGATCAAGTCTCCGTGGACAAATTTGCTGTTGAGATGGACCCTCCAAGTACTCAACCAAGCGTTTTCTTATGCATGTAGACATATTATGCATTCATCTAGCTAAAGATGGCTAAAGTAATATGAATATAGTTATAAAAATTGACACATAGAAACATGCTACTATACTATATTTATATATCACTACTATACTGTATACTACACTTTTTTCGACCATGTGCAGTAAATCTGACCTCCCGCATTGCCGAGGTCACCCGAGGTTTCGATGAAGGCGCTTGGCTTCGGCTGCCCAATGGCAGCTATCTGTGGCTCGGCGATGTCAACCAGTGCTTGAGGATATAAATCTGTAATAGGTCATGTTTGAATCATTCTAAATCATTTGGGGATATATAGATTATATAAACCATAATTATAAATCACCCAACAGTTGTGGTCTATGAAATTATGATTTAATGACTTTATGATTTATAGAGTGTGGTCTATTATACATCACCCAACAGCTGTTAAAACAAAAAAACTAATTGTCTATAAATCCTCTGGTTGGTGGTTTCAAACATTTTTTCCATAATATATGGGATGTCATCCTTCCCATTGACGAACTCATATTTTTCAGAGGAGTTGAAACCACCAACCAATATTATAGATCTATAGTGATTAACCATATTATAACTATAGTTGATTAACCATATCAAGATGGTTGAAACCACCAACCAGTCACCCAACATCGCCTGGAGCTTCACCTCCGTGCCGCTAGGCCCATGCTGTTGCAGCTGGACGAAGCTCGACTGGTTCCAGCCCTAACACCCTGGCATGGTCCGTCTCTACGACGAGGGCAGTTGGTGAGGACAGGGCTGGTTTCTTGAATCCATTTGGATTGGGTAAGTATGTGTATATAAATATATATATATATGTATGTATATATATATGTATGTATGTATGTATGTATGTATATATATATGTATGTATATGATATAGGGATTTTCCGCATCAAAAATAAGGATGCAATCCAACTATCCAACCATGATAATCATGATATTTCTTCAGGGTTGTACAAATGTTTCCAGCGACTATCAGCAGTTGGATGATCAAAGTCTCATTCATTGACCATTGTTCATTTGAACTTTACAGTAAACAGGGCTCTCTTCCCAATATCCCCAGTGCCCGTTCAAGATATGGCCCATTATGTCCCGCAGCCAACGAGCATGCGCCATAGGGATAATTCGGTGGGTTTGGGAGCATTTTTGAACCGGGGGAAGTAAAGTGATGAAAGTGAGGAAGGGATACCGGCCAACCACACCAGCAACTCAATGTTTTTTTTGCCGGTAGGATTAATTGCACGGAGTCAAACTCTCAGAAAGCTTTGAGAACCCACTATCATTAAAGAGCCCTGGGCTACTCCTAACGGGGCTACTCACTTAAAAAAAGAATGTTCAATGTCCCTCTCCAATAATGCCAACACATCCACGAAGGAAAGGATGTCCCATGGTTTCCCCAGATGAAAGAGGGGCTCAGAAAAGTTTTGGCACCCATTTCGCCAAGGGTTTTTGGCTCATATCTTGATATATCTTTATCTATTTTCGTGTGAGTTGCTGAATATTTCTCTACATTGGTCATATGCACTCCCACTAGGACTTGTGAAGAGCTCGTCAAGGGCCGTACTGCACCTTGGATGCCATTGTGCGGAGAGAGTTGACCCCCAGGGAGTTCAAGTTTCGCCCACTGGAACCATTTCTTCATAGGAAAATTATCGATGAATTCATCTAGTGATACAGTTGGGACTCAAGATGGGCAACCCAAAAAAGTCAGTGGCTCCTTTGGTACCTGTTTCAGATGTGCTGGATTCGATCATTCTGCTTCGTACTATAGTTACCATGCATGAATCGTGACCATTTGCGCCGAACTATTGATCAACAGTTTTCCAACGAAAACCAACCAACTCAGATTTGCTTTGATTGATAAAGATGGATAAAAAATGAGCATCAGAAAGATGAGAAAGTCCATCTATGTTCATTCAATGTTCAAAGACTTCAGACATGTTGGATTCCATGATTTGACTCGAACGCCAAGTCCGTGGCTCCGAAGACCGTGGGTTTGGTGCGTCGCATCGACGAAAGCGATGCTGCGGTGGTGGACTTTGAAGGAACAGGTGGCCGAACAATCTATCTGAACAAGGGATTGAGCCAAGGAAGTTTGAATCCAACTCGCCAACTTTCATTTGTTAAAGAGAAACTCTGGATGAAACCGGGAGAACAGATGGGTGTTTAACGTCAAGGACCTGAAATGGACGGCTTTGGCGAGCTTTGCGTGTCCCAGTATTCGAAAGAACGTTTGTCATGTTCATCGGTTGGTCCCTTTGGAAGGTGTTCCAGTCCCAACGCAAGGCGTAGTCCTGTGGAGCATGAGGTGATAAGATATGTTCAAAAATTGGAGTAGAATTGCCCAAAAATAGGGTAAAATTGCATTTTTTTCGAAAAAATTGGGTAGAATTGCCCAGATCATTGTGTTGTGGGTACCGAAACCAGAAACCACGGGATTCGAAAACGACCCATGGGAACCTCAAGCTCCAAGCCGCAGATCGATGGCTTCGTTTGCCTGGAAAGAGCTTTGAGGACTTGGAGCTCTTGCCGTATGTGTCTGTCATGGAGGACAGCCAGTTGGCCTAAAGAAAGTATCACAAACTGGACGACTTTTTTTTCACGTGGTGTACGGTAGGTGAGCTTTAAAGATAGATCTATGTGATTCTATGCGTTTCTCATAGTTTTTCAGTATGGTTACTCCCTGAATTCCGCATTGGCCGATATTTCTTTACTGGCGGCACCACCACATGGGGTGCCTCCAGGAGCCTCGTACAGTGCCCGAAGAAGGAACCGTCGATACTTGGCCACGGCAGTTCCGTTTCTTTGGGTCCCGCCTCAGAGTGTTGAAAAGGTGGGAATACCAGACAAGTTTGCCGTTTTGCAGTTTGTTCCCCAAGGAATTCTTTGTGAAAATGAGCCAATCTTTAAAACTCCCACGAAATGGAAAGCTTAAAAATGGGTTCCGCAGAAGTCCAACCTCTGCGAAAAAACAAACCGACAATGCCGGAGAGCTGCGTTTTCTTCCCAAGGCGCTGTCCTCGAAACGGAAGGAGTGCGGCCAGGTGGAATTCGAGGGATCCGGCACCTATTCCTCGGTGCTCTTTCACCTGGTCTATCCAGATGGCAGCAAGAGCATCAAGTTTCTCAGCATCAAAAACCAAGTGCAAACCAGCCCAAAAAGCCCCAATTTTTGATGCTTTGACCATCCTATTCCCCGTTTTTGTTGGTCAATTTCGATGTTGTCCACAGTTGGTGGTTTCAAATACTTATATTCAACCATAGAAATGGGATGGTGATTCTCAATGACCAGCATTTTTTTGGAGTTGAAACCACCAACCACTAGACCCATTGGAAAATCCCATATCTTTCGGGAATTCTGATAGAAACTCAAAATCCAATCTTCCTAGCTTTTTAGTGGTTTGAATCCATACCTGCTGGTGATTTCTTACATAGCTATTGAAGTCATGGCCCATTGAGTTATAATGTTGGCTGCCTAATAATAAATACCCCCCCCTATTTTTTTTTTTTAATTTTAGGGGGGGTGGTCAACCTTCCTATAATAATCAATTTGTGGGATCTATAGCTGGGATCATGGAAGTGGGGGCAGAGGTGGTGGAGGCGACGGAGGAGGACGAGGAGGAGGGGGAGAAGAAGGAGAAGAAGGAGAAGGAGAAGGAGAAGGAGAAGGAGGGCAACAAAATTGGAGTTGCGGAAAAAAGTTTCCACTATTGCCATGCCTGGTGCAGGTTTGTTATTGCTATTCTGGGGCTTGCAAAGGGGGTACCCTTTGTGGACCTGTTTTCCTGCTTTTTTTAAAAAAAGGGTTTTATAAGGAAATCAGCTGTTTGGTAATTCGATCAGATTTCTGGAATCTAAGCTTTTGCTAATCAAAAGTGAAGGCTGCTTTGAAAAGGATTTGCTTTACTTGACTCTTTTGGCAATACTAAAAGTAAATGGAGCTAATTGACTTTTAGTATTGGAGAAAAAATTGGAGTTGGAAAAAAAGTTTCCACTATTGCCATGTTGGGTCCACTATTGGCCATGCCCTCTGGACAAGGTCTGAACATGACTCTTTTGGCAATACTAAAAGTAAATAGAGCTAATTGACTTTTAGTATTGGAGAAAAATTGGAGTTGCGGAAAAATGTTTCTACTACTGACAAGATATCACTATTGGTCAGACAACATTAGTTGATTTACCGTTTTTTTAACATGATGATTTTCCAGTTCGCAAACTCTTAGTTTACCAGAGGGGATTACTTTATAGATATATCTACTATAAACATCCACCATAGTTAACTATAGTAGATAATCCATGGATGTTTGTCCATTGACTCTCACTATATACATTGAATAACTATAGTGATAGTTATAGTGATAGTTAATGTATATAGCCTATATCCATGATAGTTAATGTATATAGTGATAGTTAACTATAGTGATAGTCAATAGTTGTATATTATATCATATATCATATCACTAATATACATGATCACAATAATATCTATGTCACTATTGTATATCAGGTCACTAATATCTATATATACCCTCTGGTTATGACTAACATAGCCACGGAAAATCACCATTTTTTAGTTCGGTAAACCATCTATTTCTATGGGCCATGACGAGATCAGCATTTCACCATGGCAGGCTCTCGGACCGCCGCGGCCTGCGCGAGATCTCGGGGGCACCCAGCGTGGCGCAGCTGGCGCACTTCGTGCGACGAAAGGAGATGCAGATGGCACTGTGAGCGACGGCTCCAAAGGATAGGGAAATATTCTGGTGATATATGGATATAAGATTTGTCAATATATATATATATATACACATGTATATGATATAATATATATATACATTATACAATAGATATTTGATATATATTAATGGACATTCACTAATACCCACTATTATGGGATGAAGCCACTTCAATGGATGAGTGAATTTATGAATCCATTGGATTCATCCTCGACCTAAAAAGTGTGGGGTGTGGGTTAAGCCATTGAACCATAGCGCAGTGGATTATAAATATATCTACTATAAACATCAATCGCTTACATAATGGTGGTTTAAGCCGACTATTGAATTATTTGGGATTTACCCAATGAAAATCTATCCGGGTATTAGAGAATATTCAGGGTACCATATGGCTATGGTCAAAATCTGCTAAGCTTCAATAAAACCATATAGTTGAGGAGATGAACCCCCATTTACCAGCTATGTTGGTTTTCAACCAGGATATGGCCTTTGAACTCCGGACCAAATATATTCGACGACCAAAATATCATGTCGTTTTTCGATTGGTAAAGTGAGAAAGTGCTGGTTTGAACCATGTTTTTCCCTGATGCCATGACATTTTTTTCTCCGGAGATTCACATCACCAGCAAACTACAAACCATCAACAGGCATACGGGGTAAAACCCCAACCATCAATGGGGATAAATGTGAATTCAACGAACCAAAGTGCGGAAACAGATTTCATACTGTGGATAATTGAGGAAATCCACGAGATTAGGGAATTTAGCCAACCAAAACTGGAATCTGGCCCACAATCCATTGGGAATATCACCCATGAGTTACTGAGCGTTGATCCAATGGGATTGAGCCAACGAAAAAACTCGGGAAACCCACTCTAACTTATGGCTGACCATGACTAGTGCTTCACTTCAGTATAATTCAACGATAAAGAAAACAATCATGCAAATTTGCAGAAGAATGATACGCCTTTTCGGAGCAAGTGCCACATTCGTTGGCTTTTTTGAGCTTGTGTAGCTTGGAACAAGCCATTTTTGAACGGGGGGGGCGCTCCCGATGAAGCAACGAGGGGTTGTGTCGAAGCCTGCCAAGCAGATCGAAGATGGACTTGGAACTGGAACTGGTGGCGATGTTCTGAATGTAACCCATAAAGATGCAGTGCATACCATTACAACATATTGCACTATACGCCCAGACCCCAAACTTCATCATTTCCAGGGTGGATTCATGGGGCAAGTGACTTGAGGGCTCCATGATAGCCAAGTGTAGATACAAAGAAACATTGATAATTGAACCTTGCCCAAGCTGTGTAGCTCTTCTCTCAAAATGTACTTGTCGCATATTTCTTTAGATTTGAATCTAGGCTAGGTACGATGTCAGGTACACCAGTTCCAGTTGCCAAGACCCACAGTGACCCCCGTTTTTACCATGTTTTAGAGCTTCGATTTTGCCCGCGCCCCAACCTGTCCGAGACAGGTGGCCGCGGTTTCCAGTGGCCAAGCCACTGGCGATGGTGATGTGAGGTTTGGGTTTCCACAAAGCCATGGTGAGTTGGGGGCATCTTCCATGATTTTCCGGACAGGACAAGGCCATTTCTGAGTTACTACCAACAGGTGCTGGTCAATGCTGGAAGATTTGGGAAAGTTACCCACCACATAGATCCACATAGTCTATCTAAGGAGCAGGGAAGCCAGGCGGATGTAAAGTGTGCCTTGGTACACATGTTTGTATCCCAACCAAGCGCAGGTTCAATGAATGGTTTTAGCAGACCTCATTGTTCTTTCGAGGAACGGGAACTGGTGGTGCGTGCTGCAATTGACACCAGGAGTTGGTTTGAAAATGAACGTTCGTGCAGCTGTGGTTCTCAGAAAATCCAAGGGCAGTAGGGGCAATCAAAATAGGATACCACAAGGCCGCAAAACAAGAGTGAACATTGGGTAAAGCAAAAATCCATGCACAGTTTCATAAGTCGTGAGTTGAGTTCGCACACTTCCATTGGGTTGGAGCCTCGTTCCTTTGGATTAGCTAATTGGGTGGACTTTTTGGTGGACTTTCCAGCTCTCCAGTTTTGTGACAGCTCGTTGGGCCCAATCGGGGGCACGTGCCGCTGAAACGGCCTGGCTGCTTAGCCATTGGAGTTCAGGCAGGGCGGCAGGCCGCGCCGCTTCATCCAACCAAACTTGGGAATTGGGATGTAAGCAACACAATATACAGGGGACAACTGATAACCAATGATAACCCCATAACCATGAAAGATGTCGGCAACAAACAAGCAAAAAATAGCGGATTAAACAGAAACCTGTGTGCAACAACAAGAACTGGAGCATGTCCATAGTGAGTACTTAACAGACTCAACAAATTTCCATGCTGCCATCCATTGTTGAAGCCCGATTTGCAGATGCTGGAGCGTTTGACTTGTGGAACATTCTGGCTGGTTACTATCCCGAACATGCATAGTTGGTATTTTCCCAATACCTATTGGTACAAACTGAATGGTAGGTTCAGTAGGTTCAGAACGGGAACTCACTGCTACAGGCTGGCGGACCCGCTGCAGAAGACGGCCTCCTGGACAAAACTTGGGCTGTAGCCAGCAAAACTTGGGGGGTAACAAGCACAGGTCTGTCTCAGAATTGGGGGATTCAAGTTCTTTTCTTTTCATTGGCCTATACTCCACAGATCTGTTCGAATCGGTTCTCACCCCTCTGATCCACCAAGGCGACGGTGCTGCCGCCACATCTCCCCGTTGCAGTTGCAGCCGCCTCCACTGCAGTTGTTTCATGGCCGCACTGTCGCCACCAGAATGGACCCATTGTTGTGATGTGCTAATAATAGGTTAGTTTCATCTTGAAGGGGGGAAATTCCCGTTGCCATGTTTGATTACCAGAGGATGACTAGGTGTTGAAATCATCAAGAATAGGCAGGTCGTTTTTCCCACATCACTGTCATGGTGCAGGGATCATGATCGTTGCTTCTTGGAACCTCAACTTAGGTGGGTCCAAGGATGGTTTCCACATTTGCTTAGATTGGAAAGTGTTTGTAGATCCAAGCTACACTAAAATCAAACAGGTAGATCCACATCAAAGAATGCTCGAGTGGCAAGGCATTTGGCAGCACCTGCCGACCGGGGGGCAGAAGCTATGGCCAAAGCTCACCGCCACTAGCGCCTCTTCCACTTCCAGGTGGCCCAGTGGCGACATGGGAAGGAAACCATGTGAAACCCGAAGAATTCAGCTTCTCCGGTTCCAGGATCAAGGTGAAACCTTCAGATTTGCATAGATTTGCAGAGTTCCAAAGGACTTAAAGCCCGAAGTTGTGACACTGGAAGAATGCTTTCCCTTGCGGTTTCCCAGATACCCAGCAGTGCCATGTGATTTCGCAGGTCATGCTGTTTCCCCTGGCGCTTCATTCGAGGCAGCATCCAAGCATCAGGAAATGGGCTGCGAAAAAGGTAGATTTGGTAGATGCAGCTCACAAAAAAAGGACTCCAACAGCAGCCAAGATGTTACTTCTCGTGTTGATGTCAACTCAAAATTTAGATCGGGCCGGGCCACATGGAACCGCTCAGAACCTCTCAGAGTTAGCTGCAGACAGTATATGGGCGACGTGGAACCTTTTCTTCGAAAGCCCCCAGACCCTGGTTATTCAAATTGTATCCAAGTGCTCTCGGAAAAGATGAATATTATGATTTATTCTCTACTATAGGTGTTACCGTTTTACCATCTTGGATTCCTTTCTCTTTCCTATGTAGAGACCATAGCCAAACCTGAATCTTTCAACCAAAGCCATCCGGGAGGCGACCTACGACAAAGGCAGCATTCTGGGGCGAGGCGCCTCTGGCGTAGCGTCGGGAGAGCTCAGATGCGTCTTCCCAAAATGCTCCTGAGATTCAGATTTCAAAGGTTGAGCCACAGAGCATGAAAGTCTCTTATCCAAACACTCATGTGACGTGTTGTGATCACAGTGTTCCCAGATAGACCAACCCATGGAGCTGACGGATTTTCCCACCAGTTCAAGCGGACCAAGGTTTGTGGTTAGACCCAGGAAGGATCCAAAGGTCGAGTATGTGGCCAAGGCATCGCATGGAGCACCGGCATTTCATGGTTTTCCCATCAAAAATGTTGATCTGCTTCAGGACCTGTTGAAATTTGAAGGACCTGCTGATGGATGGCATTTTTTTTCAGTAGCGATTGCTTCCATTTCACCTTCTTTCGTATATTAATGTATTAATACAATGATTGGGAATATACATTTATATATTATTTGTTATTAATATTAAATATATATATATCCCTTCAACCACTGGACATCCCTGGTAATATATGAATGTTTTCATCGGTGTCATAGAGTGGCGGACATGCCTTGACCAGGAAATTTGCTTGATGCGATGCGAAGAGAAGCGGAGACGAGAGGCGCAACGGCACCCAACGGGGTAGACCAGCTGAGGTCTCCCCGAAACCATCCGAAACAGATAGAAGAAGGAATGAAGATGAGGGAAAAGACACTAAAAACATCGGAATTGATTGGAATTGACAATGTCTATTTCCCCTTCCATTTCCCCAATGATGCTCCATCTGTTTGTATAATAGAAGTTCTATTCACATGTCCCTAATATCAATGGGAATTTCAGGATCCTAAATTGGAGGTACGTTAGTACCATATTTTGGGCCATATTTTGTGGGGATATTCCCTTACATAGGCCTAAAAAATAGGCCTTATATATGGTAGGTACCTCCAATTTAAGTTCCTAAGATGGCCATTGATCTATATACCATGATATTCCCATTGTATACCAATTTTATCCCCACAAAACCCAAGTAAAGTCCCCAAGGATATCCCCATTAATATGTCAAGATATCACGGGTCAGAATTCCTTGCGGGCAGGCCTTCGCAGAGAGCAGGGAACCCAGCACCTGATAGGATGGTGGATGGGTCGCTGGTGCTTTGGCAACCAAGGATGATTTAACTAATTCATACGGTAAATTCAATGATTAAACCTCCAGTTGTGGAATTATTGATACATCTTAGACCATGGCAATAAACATTCTCAATATAAATGATAGCTTTAAGCAAGTTTCAACACCTCCAGTGTGGAATCGCAACATAAACTTTGGACCAAAACATTTCCACTAGATCCAAGCATTCTCGGGTCTGGGTTGCAGATGTGCCACTGTCTAAACATTGGCTATTTTTTGCCAAATTGAGGAATGGTCATCAATCCATTAATTTGGATTTATCTGCATACCCATAAGGATTCCCATTCTGGGATGGATGACCATGCCATACCATGGGCCATGGCACACTTGAAGTCTCTCTGGTTATCGCAACTGGCTGTGGCTCACACGACCGAGGTCGACTGTTGAGGGAGCTACGGCACGACCACATTGTGACCTGCCTCGACGTGTTCGAGGCACGGATCGCTGGCTGTAGTGACTTGTCACCGAAAGACGGAATATTTTGGGGCTGGTGGAAAGTTAACTTTTTTGCTGTAGGATGTTCACAGACATTGCATCTACTTCGAACAGTATTGGCGTTTGAATATGTCCCACATGAAGCCAATCTCACAAGTGTAGGTTATTGTCCCAAATGAAGCCTTATCCATGCCAAGTTTGTATGCTGCTCGTGGAGAGCTGACAGGATTTTTAAGGGTTCGTTTGAGCTTCGGGGATCCAATCTGCTGAAAGATGATTTCCTTCATTTTGGCCAACTGAGCCCCTGGATTGTTTCTGCCATCGCCGGATCACTTCTCCAACCTTCATGGGATCCACCCATGCCAAAGTCAACGCTCTGTCGCTGTGTCAGGAAATGGACATGCTGTACATTGTTATGGAATATGCTACTGGGGGCGACTTAGGGCGTCGAATACAGGTGCCACGCTCAGACACTGGAACCGTTGGGGTCAAACGCACATCAGGTTTCCACACAAAGATCCCTACTTGAAATCAATATTGGGAATTCTGGGGGATGTGAAAAGCAAGCCGCTAAGCATGTTGTGCGAAATGACCTACAGTCATACAGTATCATCCACACTGAGCAAGGACAAAAAAGTCAAGATATGTTTTTCTTTTCTCCCTTCATGAATTGTTTTGTTATCAGATATGTTGTTACCGGTTTTTTATCCCCTGTTGGTTTTGATCGCACCCTTATGCTGCCAAGATCAAAGTTAATAGTGGTATTACATAACCAATGGTTAGTAATAGTGGTATTATATAGCAGAAGTAATGGTTAATCCCATATATGACTAAAGGTTAATATATCCCATTAAATATCCCATTAACTCCCATTAAAATGGTTGTTCAATGGTTGCCTTTCTCATCCCCAATGATGGTTGGTTTCCCCCCATGAGGCGCGGAAGACTGAAGGGGTCCGCTTCACCGAAGCCGTGATCATGCGAGTCACGGGGCCCATTGGGGTCTTTGCCGTTGGCAAAGTTGCTGCTGAAGGGAAACTCCATTAACCCCAACAGGATGGTGCCCCCCAAGTATAAGTTTATTTATAAACCCCATGAATACTATAGTAATATCTACCATAAACCATAGTTAAGCCACTTATATCTCAACTTAGCTATCTTGGGGGCCCCATCCTGAAGGGACATCACCCCGAAATGGCGGTGAAAACCCTTAGAAAAATCGTAATCATGATCATATAGTTCAGGTTTGGGAAATGTTGGCATTTGTCGAGACCTGAGATAGAAAACGAGGCGCGTGAGGCTTAACTTTGCAATTGACACCGATCCTATGTTGAAAGATGTGCAAATGAAGGCAATATCTTATAAGATGCGGCATGGATTGACTAATCCTTTTCCCTAATACTAAACCTCCTCCCCCTTATATATTCTGGAGTAGTTTCGGCCTGCTGAGGTCTTTGCGCAAGTGAGTAGTGCATTACATTACATCCACTCCCAGTAGGGGAGCCCAGCTGCCAGAATGTGGACAAGTGAAGTGGCTGATGAAAAAATCCATCAAAAACAAGTTTAAGTTTGCCAATCAGCCAAACTATCCAGCATGGAATGATTTCATGATTCAATCAACCAACTATGGATGGTTTAAATGGATAAATTTCAATCAATGGTAAAATTATGGTCAAGAAAATCGATGGTAAAATTAACGTAAATGGATACCCCTACCAGTTGGTCTGGTGACTCATCCCCAGATGATTAGAATCCGACATGACCAATGGGGTAATTTGCGAAAGCATCATTTTTTGCACTTGGAAAGACCCGTGTTGCTGTCTTGAAGAAACCTTTGAGAGAATCATTTGGATCCAGCTCCAACGGCTACCTGACTACCGGACTGCCTTTAGGAAGATCGTTCACCGCGACCTGAAGCCTGCGAATATTTTCATCGCTGGAGAGGCCTGGGCAGATGATTTGAGAGGAGTCACCCAAGTTCATCCGAACTCTAGATATCTCTAGATCTTGATTGTCTCAGAGGTACCCATCCAGTGGATTTACTTCAGTGGATTATACCATACCATTGGACCACACGGCGCAGGGAGATTTGAGCTGCTGCACTGTGAAACTCGGCCCCTTGGGATGCAATGGTTTCCGGCCAGATACAGCGATGCTGCAGGGAAATCCTATGCCCATCCCAAAGCAATCGTTGGTTTTTATCAAAGTTGGTTCCACCTGAGTAGGTGCTTAATGTGGATTTCAGATGTATTGTAGGCGCGATAGCCGCTGTAGCTGTTCAGAAAAATTGCCGGCTTCACTTTCCGGGTGGGCTTCGAACACTTGATTGCTGTCACTGATTTCATTGGCAGCTCTCCTTCCCCCTTTGTGGCAAGTCAGCAGACATTGAATAAAAGGATAGATAATACACATGCACATTAATGATCATTAATGTACACATAGAACTCCAACTGTTGCAATCAATCTGTCCAGACCTTGTTACTGACTGTTAGTGACTTACCATTGCCATGCCTTTCGTGCCTTTCTTGTGAGGTGACTTCGGCATTGCCAAGATGGTTGAAGGGACTATGGGACAGGCAGGTCAGGGTTCACCCGGTTCACCCATCAAGATATGGCAACTACCAAACCGACTAGCCTGGGTAATATTTCTGGCCATTTTGGGCGATTTTCTGACGCCAGTTTTGCTTGGGGTGGAAGACTTCTACATCACTTTGGAAGAAATCCCGTAGTGGAAATCGTTTGGAGTGCTCACACTTAGCAAAGACGATCTACTTAGAGATAGTCGATCACCTGATTTGGACCCCAGTGTTCGAGGCCAACTCCACCGTGGGGACGCCTTCATATCTCTCGCCAGAGATTTGCAAAAACAATCCATATGGGGTCAAGGCAGGGATCCACCTCTTTGGCGGAGTGGAACCTTTGAATTCTGTCACAGTCCTGATTTTCCGTTCCCAAACAAAGGAAGAGCTAGTGGAAAATCAAATAGGGCCAAAGATATGGGGGATTGCCGAGTCATGTTCTCACAGTGGATCAGTTGTGTAGCTGGAAAACCTAGAAGAAATCTTCATTCCAATTGATGATCCATGTGTTTTTGCCAGGCTGATGTCTGGTCTCTGGGGGTGGTCCTCTACGAGATGTCTTGTTTGAAGGCGTGGCAGACTGGTGCGCTGGAAAACCAACTGAGCCTTCTTTGGGCTGGATTTCCAAGGCAAATCGCAAGACAGGGGTCACCAAGAAATTCATTTCCGACCAAAAAAAATGGGACACAAACCCACAGCCATGTTCACCAGATACAACGTACCTTTCCATTCCCAGCATCGACCGATTGGGCAGGTGCCTTTCCAAGCGAGCAATCTTCCAGCCATGGCCTTGCAGATTTGCACGATGGACTTCAAGCCACTGCCCGAAGACTTCAGTTGGACGACCCAGCGAGTGGGACAAGGTTTGTCCAATGAATAATGGTAGTTTAGTGTCCATTTAACTATACCAATCCCCTTGTAAGTGCGACATGGTGTATGCTACAGTATGCTATATGGAAATCCAAAAGTTTTGTTCGACAACATGACTGGCCTGTGACTTCTACCTGTCAAAACCACCCAGGGATAAGCACCGATTTGCCCAAAGCAGGGATAGTCCCAACAGGCGATCGACAGGGTGCTCCTTGTCGCCCAACGGCCACATGCTCGTGACGGCTCCTGTTCCCAAGGTTCGGACCTTCATGCTTTGGTGAATCAGCTGTTGCAG
Organism: Cladocopium goreaui; assembly: GCA_947184155.2. NCBI lineage: Eukaryota > Dinophyceae > Suessiales > Symbiodiniaceae > Cladocopium > Cladocopium goreaui. The sequence continues at coordinate 14,640 of CAMXCT020003658.1, read as the reverse complement.
AAGGCATTTGGGGGCCGTTACTGTTGAATGGTTGCCGGATATGTCGGGTTTATGCAACAACTCATCAGAAGCAGAAGAAGTCTGTACTTCCGTGCCAAAGGATTCCATCACTACCAGTGTGCAGTAGGGATTGTCCTTCATCTGAACTCAGAGGCATTTGTGCATTCCCAAGTTTCTGAAGAAAACATTGCTCTTCACCCATGCCAACATCCTATGGGACACTTGCTGCCTCAGATTGACAAGTCCAAAGCCATCTTTCTCCCAGCGATCCAAAACCAGCATCATTTTCCTTGAGATTCACTAAGTCGTATGTACCCCTCCCGTAACCATGCTGAACTTGAATAAATTTCTCATTGTTTTAACTTTATATCACATCTCAGTTTTTTCTACGAGATTTTGCATCATGTTTTCAATGGACGGTGACATCGGTTTAGTTCTTTGACGGTTTCATTCTCCTTGGATCAGACAGCGACCTTCAGGACCCATTGAGGCGACCAGCCATGTCTGCTGTGGTAGACGAGCCCTTTGTGAAGGCTACAAGCTGTGGGGGTTCAACGATAACGTGGGAGCCCAACAAAACAAAGGATGCCAGCCTTGAGAATTGGAGAATTTGCAAATTTCAAGTTTAGTCAGCTGTATCAACAAGGTGGCGGCGCCTGTGGAGCGACCGCGCTCTTTCATGTTTTTCAGAGGTCGTTTTAGAGGTTCAAAGCACAATTCCCTGTAAAACGCAGGACTTTATTCATGAACCTTGCTCGATCGATGTTAAAAAATGGTTCAAAAACATTGGAGGCGCGCCTCAAAATTAACTTCGTGTCGTTTTCGCTGTAGCGAAAACGCGATTTTTGGAAAAAATGGATTTCGAAAACATATTCCCGAAACACATTCGAAGCTTTTTTACATCTGCGGTCTGCTCACTTCCAGTATCCGATCTTCTTGTCGATCGATTTCATGAGTTTTCCAAGTTCCTGCAGTAAATCCAAGCCAAGTCCAATTTTGTCCCTGAAGTTATTTCAACATCTTCACAACGTAGCATCCAGAGCGTCCCTGAAGTTACTTCAACATCTTCACAACGTAGCATCCAGAGCGTCCCTGAAGTTACTTCAACATCTTCACAACGTAGCATCCAGAGCGTCCCTGAAGTTACTTCAACATCTTCACAACGTAGCATCCAGAGCGTCCCTGAAGTTACTTCAACATCTTCACAACGTAGCATCCAGAGCGTCCCTGAAGTTACTTCAACATCTTCACAACGTAGCATCCAGAGCGTCCCTGAAGTTACTTCAACATCTTCACAACGTAGCATCCAGAGCGTCCCTGAAGTTACTTCAACATCTTCACACCGTAGCATGCCGTAGCATCACATCCTTCCGGCAGCCGACATGAACGTTATAAGCCCACCCCATCCCCCCCCCACCCCACCCCACCCCATGCTCTGACGCAGCGGTTGAAACAGGACGAACATCCCCAAGAACCAGACATTCACGTCAAATCAACATGAAAACATTAAGACCAACTCAAGATCACATGGTAAAATTTACAACAGTGCGGTCGCCTGAGAGGCGCCGTCACCATCAACAAATGTGCCAATTTTATGAAGGTACCGCTGTGGGAGGTTGATTTGAGGGATCTGGCCGGGAAGAATGCAAGGTAAGTATGATTTCAAGATGTCAAGAAACGAGACGAGACTGAAGATGTTGATTTGGATTCACTTTGTTTCTCACATGCCTGTTTAGACTTAAGTACAGGTTTCCGAACCAAGGACGGATATAAACAGAAAACAAACCTCCAATCTCCTGGCACCTTTTTGATCGAGGCCTTCATGGCAGAGTTTCCAGAAACTTTGAGCTTACCTTCCGGAGGCTGGGGCAGACAGATCCAGGTCATTCTTTGACCACATGTCGTCCAGCACCGGTCGCCCGTCGGTTTGCAGGTTGGCTCCCTCCAAAACTCCCGGGGATCGAAGCCGAGATGTTGGAAGGCGCGAGCCATGGAACTTTTGTGATGGAATCTGGGATATGACCATCAAAACCTTGAACATAACCACCAAAATTCAGAATGTAAACGACATAAATTATTTACGGTGTTTACTGCTCGACAGTCCATCCGGTGCATCACCATGGTCTGCCCTTGATGCTAAGGCGAGGGCTCCAGCAGCGGCTTCCACGAAATCGATTGGGATCACAGGCACAGCGGCGCAACCAACTCATTTAACCATCAATGGATAGGTTGAGGTAGTTGAAACTGATGGTTCGATGGAGCCACAAAATTGGTCATGGATCTATTTTTTGCAGTAGACTAGTCCATTTTGAACTCGATCCATTTCGGACCATTTGCCAATTGAAGTGAAACTTTCAAAAATGGGAACGGAGTTTGTAATCCAAGCTTCTCCTTGCTCTTGCAAAACCTGTGTTTCATTGACCTGAAGTCAGTCTCCGTCAGCGCGAATAGGGTTTTGACCATGCATGAGAGGGGGGTCAATTTTGAGACTTCATTTGGTTGGTTTGGGACCCAGACAACTGCATGAAAGTCTCTCTTGGCTAGTATGAGAACGATCTGATCATCGCGTTGCTCTCCTATTGCAGCATTTCAGTATTTTTCAATATGGCCAGTGAGTGCCAATTGCTACACTTGGTACAAAATCAATTGGGTGCATTCTACCAGCAAAAACAGATGCCAATGAAGGCTTGGGATATGATAAAGAAGATGGCAGACAATGGCTCAGTATCGTGCCCCCGTGGGTGAAGTGTTGATGGGGTAACTGGTGTTGCTAAGTTCCTTGGGATAAGGGATCATATCTAGTGACCCACGCCAGGCGTCGAAAACGCCGGGGTCGGCCATCATTCATAGATGGCCAGGACAGCGATGATCATCAAGTTTCCATGCTGGGAAGACGTAGTGGAAAGATGATGGCGGCAACGAGATGCTGCCCCTGTAGTCCCTCCTCAGACTTCGCTTGCATTCCCTTTCCTCGTAGCCATAGCCTGGCAGTGAGGAAAATGATCTTCCTTTGTTTCACTTTCAATCACACAGATACTGAGAATACCCTACAGGCTAGCGGCTAGAGCGCTTTGCTTTCAACGAAAATTGTCCTTTTCTTAGGTAGCATCGCCACCAGATCTTTCCGTAGCTTTGTTTGGGGTTACACTCCTGGAATTCCCCTCTTGGAACCAAATTCGTAGGTCAGCCACCCCACCAACGTTCCCCTGCCAGGAGCCCGATGGTGGCTACGTGCGAAGCCCGGCACGCTATGCCAATCGGCGCCGAGAAGAGGCGTGTGTTTCAGAACGGTAAACCCAGAATTGATGATGGTTGGTTCAATCAACCAAACACACTCTAAACAGCTAAAATGGTGCTTTAATACCATTCAATAGAGATATTTACTGTGTAATTATATATACATAGAATAGAACATCCAGAATCTATAATGGGTAGTCGACACACTGATTGATCAATGGAAATAACACTAAGATTCAGTCGCATGCATATGAATATGTATATATGACGTGCACATAACTATATATATATATGGCGCATAGTGGCACACTATCATACAAATCTACTGTTTGGATGACAAGCCAAGTGGAAATTCTACCATGTATTATATGTATTGGAGTTCGCACGTCTTTGTTTTCATAGCTCTTTGGTCAAAAGCCCGATTCAAACCACCCAACCTCAAACGGCCATGACCAGGCCCAATCTTCCCCAGAAAGCCACGGTGGTGCGATGCCTCTGCCCTCGACGTCTGTGTCAGGGGGACCCGGACAAGCCAAGATCCCTGCTGGGATTTCAAGGAGATACTGGTAAAATATGATCAAGAATGATGGTATAACCAAAAAAGCTTTGGTTTGTTCATGACAAATCCTTGGCTGTTCTTCATTTAAAAGTTGTATAAGCAACCAATGTTTGAGAGCTGCAACACCTGTGTATGAAATCATCTTGCAAGGTTCATTTAATAATTTAATATTCATCCTTGCATATTGCTGGCGCAGGTTCACCCGTCCTGGTGCTCGTAGTGTTTCACCTACAGGTCGCGTGGGCGGGGAATGGCTGTGGCACTTGTAAAAAGCAACACAATTGATTGCGCCGAAGGTAATTGCACTGTTGTCATGCACTGGTATGCTATTTGTTTCTATGCCCCTCAATCTGCAGTTTGACCGGAGCACCCGTGAGTAGGCTTCACTACTTGGTGCCATCCAAAACGTGCAATGATAAGAAATCAACCAATGTGGTAGATCACGAAAGTTCTGTGCAGAATTTATCCCAATCACCGGGAGCCTTTGTGTAGCTTCAGGCGTCTGCCAATCCTCTCTCCCTTTGACAGGCTCGAATTCCGTGCCAGTGCCTGCTGGAATGCGAACGCCCGGGGGCCCAATGTCCAAGTTGCTTCCACAGGAACTGTTCGGGATGGCTCAAACTTACCCAATTTGGGATGGCTGAACAAACCCAAGTGGTATCGCCAACAGCGAAGCTGGAAAGTGCGAGAGGGAAAGCAATTTGAATCGACAAGGCCGCGGTAATCAATTTGTTCCACAGGACATGCAGCGCATTCAAAGCATGTTTCTAAATTACTAGGCTAAATCCTTCATTTAGCTAAATTCCTTCAAGAAGGAAGCATTTATTCTGCAAAAAAAAACACAATTGAAGTTTGACCGACAAATCATTGACAGTTCAGAATGCAAAACCACCATCATTTTACTGTCAAATGTATACACATCGCATTAGAACAGGTATGTACATAACATCGCAAAACCACTGGAGCCACCCGGAACCCTCACCTGAACCCCCAGAACCACACCAAACCAAGATCCATAAGCTAATGCTAATGGTGAAAACATTGCCATATATCCTCCAGATGGGAGTGAGTTGGATGCTGAGGTCGGGCAGCGCCCCATCACTCCCTCCGCTACCGCCTTTGATGGCGCAATCACGGCGCGGGAGAATCTCAAATTTTTGAAGGATTTTTCCGTTGGAAGTGCAACTGGACCGGGCACAGGGCCAGATGGATGAGCCTTTTGCTGTGAAGTTTTCAAAACGCTTTAGGTGTGTTCACTGAAAATCGTGTCGTGCTCCAATCAGCTTGATCCAGCTTGCAAGAAGATTCCAGTGCCAAGAGTAACAGTAGCGAGCAAACGTACGAGCAAAAGCATGAGCTGCATGGTAGAGAAGCAAATTGCTGAGAGTCTTACGTCACTGTCGGGTTCAGGGCCATTCTATGTGGCACTTGAAGTCACCTGCCATGGTTGTCATATCGGTTGTAGCTGTCATGCGGTGGTTTGATTCCGAAGTCTTTCAAGTCGAGTTTTCCAGGAGGTAAGAAAGCTTAACATTAGAATATGGTGTCTCATAGGGTCCATTGAACTGCTAGGATCTTTGTTTTCTTTCAAGCGGCCCACCAAATTTCCCAAATACAATCTTTGTCGATACCCTCCTTTGAGAATGGTGTAGGATAGGTACGGATCAAGATTAAGAACGTAGCTCCACTATATATCTACATTTTCAGCGACGTTTATATCTCTCGAAGGTCACTTGGAGAGTGGTTTGTATCCTGATGCGTTGATTTCCGTCTCGGTTTGGATCCTTTGGATTATCCTCGATGGTCAAAGATTTGATATCTCCCCGTGTACCAAGCAGCTCCTGGGCCTTGAGGCCAGGCTCAATCCCGTCCGACTGGTCGTTGATGGTGAACCGGTCCCTTCCTGACCAAACAAGCAACGACTAGCAACCAGAAGCAAGGCCTTGGTTTTTTTGGCTTATTTTTCAGCACCAAAATTTCAAACATCGGGAAATCTGTAAAACAAAGGAGCTAGCAAAGGTATGCTTCAGCTGGCACGAAAATTTGAGGGTCCATCCATGGGTGGGGGAAATCTGTATGGATTTCCGGTATCAAGTCATTCTGAGCAAGACATGTCTACACTATTTCATGATGTGATCACAAACCGCCATGGGTTTGGCGGCTAATTACCAGTGACCTGTGACTGCATGGTCCGGTGCCAACTCTGTTCACATTCGGTATTCAGCCCCAAGAAAGTCCCAGCAATATATGACTGTCAAACAGACACAGACTGACACTGGGTTGGTGGAAATAACCACTGACCCACTTGAAGCGGAAGAGACCGTGTTTGCCATCACCGCTACGCAGTTCTGGGCCGCTACATCGAGGGCCAAGGTGGAGAGAGGACACTAGACGATTGGGATATAAATTTCTCCACTAAGGCCTTAATCCCATTAATGTTGTTGATTCCAGTTAGGTTAACCATTCGAAAGTAGACCAAATGATTCATTTTCATTTATCTTATTGTGGCTTCCTCCATCCAAGGGTGTTTCTCGACCAATGGACCAAACATGACAGAACATCAGGCGGTGTGCGCCGAAGACCGGCCACGTAGGAACACTTTCCGAGAAGTCGACCATCGTACCCTTTGTTCCTGTTGCTGGGTTGCTCTTGTAACAAGAAGGGAAAACATAGAAAGATGAATCGAAACTTTCACAACAAGTGGCCAACCAGAAGCTGGGAGGTGAGCGTCAGAGTCTAATACAATGCATTTTCTTGGATGTGAAGCCCAGGCTCAGGTACATATGACACATCTAAAGGACAGGCAGCACAAAGGAAGTTGTCAAACCACTGGTTGATATGCTTCTACCCCTTACCTTGAAAGTGTGATCCTCGGCCTTCATTCCTCTGGTTCTTAATGTGATTTGGGATCATCATGAGCGAATTGAGTTCCATTGCCTGGTCAGATTCCTGGAAAGTTCCCAGCTACAGCCGCAGCCTGGTGCGAAATGCGCCATAGATCTAGCTCCTGCCCGAATCATGGTGAAAAATGCAGAGCACTGCCAGGGAGGTAGATCAATGACAGGGCCATTCTATGGGGTTTACACTGCAGATGAGAATCCCTGATCGACTAACTAGTAACAAACATTTTGCAGTTACATGCGAGTTGCAGCCACTGCTCTGAGAGAATATGGCTGCAATTTGGGATCAGCTTTTCAGTTGTCAAGCATCGCAGAAGCTAAGGCCACACAACCGGACCCAAATTCGACACAGCAGTTTCGATTGCAGAACCCATTCTAAGGTCGTATAAAGTGTTAGCAAAAGACAACATTTTGTTTGCCTGCCCTGTCTTCAATGTTGCCTCACAGTCATACGTAAAATTAGTAAAACCAAATTCCAAATGGAGGTAGCAAAGTTGTTCCAAAATCCGCTGCCAATGAAGGCCGCATGGCTTTCGCCTGGCTGCTGTTGGGACACTGCGCGGCCACGTTTTTCCCGCGGGTGCCCTTTGAGAAGAGCCATTTGTGCCTCAGACTGATGAATTCTGGAGTGAACAGCTGGAAGATGAATCAAAAAGTCAAAAATCATAGATTACACTGGAAATGTGGTGGAGACGGGAACCAAGTTTGAGACACCGACCACTTCGGGAAAGGGTCGCGAAATTCTGTTGCGAAGCACCGCTGGCCCACGGCATGTATAGCCTTGAACCCTTGTGAGCTCAGTTTGTGGAAATGCAAATGCTTTACTTAATACTTCTGCAAACTTGTTGTTTCCATCAGTTCACCCCTTACCTTAGCAAATGAAGCACCAAGGCATCCAGAGTCCTACTGGGTGGACACTCCTTCGGGCCCGACGCAGCTCTGCTACCACAAGGGCGATATTTCTTTTCAGCTCTGCTGTGATGAGCGCTTTGGAGACCGGGGAAACGAAGACTGCTGGGACAGCTTTGACACTTACGAACGGTGACTCGGTCAGCGTTGTTCGCTGTGCTTGCTTGATTTTGGGGGCATGGGGTGCTCACGGGATTGGAGCCACTCCAACTTTACCCACAATGATGGCAGGCCATCTGCCTGAACTCGACATGCAGCCTAAAAGATCGGCCCAGACAGATTTAGTGAATGATGTCGTCCAGTATAATCTGTTTTGGGTCAGGACAGCAGGTTTTAGAAAATGACTGGACCCCAAACGGGCGCACCCGCGAATGAAACGTTTGTACAACCAGGGTGTGAAAGACCTGTTCAGCGTGAATCATGGTGAAAATCAGCTACGTTGGTGGACTTTCAGGCAATGTTTATGCCATATCTTTTTGAGACAGCAACTTCACAAGTTATTTTTCCATGCGTTCAGCATGACTCCCACGTAGTTGGGGTATTCATCCTTCCCAATAATTCATTATATAGTATGAAAAACCTTGGATATCAATAAGTGGTTCACATCAACTTGGATCACCCGGGACAGCGCGTCAGGTGTTGTTCCCCTGGACAATGGGATTTGCTGACAACTTTGCAATGGCCTGCGGACAAGATATTTCACAATGCCCACTTGGCAGTCCAAGTGGACAAAGATCCCAGGCCGCACATGGCGTTTCGCTCAACCCCCCATTCCAAAGATGCCTTTCCCCCAGTTAGATGAGCGTCATTGCAAATCCCAACTGATAGCTGTGCTCTGGTTTTCCCAAGACGGTGCAGTCAGGTGGTATTCAATCCTTGCAGCAATCATTGGCAGAAAGTTAGAAAATCATTTGAAGAAGCACCTCAAGAGATCTCAAGAGATTGTCTACTTGAAAGGGATACTTGCTTTTCAGGGTTCTGCTCAGTGTGATACGCTTTTCTCATGCCATTCTGATGCTTGTTGTGACCCTGGCAGGTGGTTCAATTTCCCATTCCGTGCCACCTCCCTGTGCCCCGACACCACTGGGCCGGAGTCGCAGAACCGCTCAAAAGAAATTATGGAAGGGATGCCCGAGCTGGTGCTTTGGCTGTGATGGCAAGTGAGATCCTATTTGAGCGGTGACTTACTAAGATGTTGATGGAAAACTGAAGGAATGAGAATGGAATTGACATGTTTCTTACTTTGGAACGGAATCTCCTTTGGAACGGGTGTAAGACCCAGTGACTGAACAAGGCTACAGCAGGCATGCACTGGCTAGGTTTGTTCCAGTAAGTCAGACCGCCCATTGATTCGCTAGGAATTTGATGGGGTTGCTGAAGAAATCCATTTGAATTTGGCGGGGGAGCCATCAAATCTGTGGACTCTTGTGCGGGAAGCCTGCACCTTTGCTGCAAGGGGAATTCCTAGGAATCAGGGTTTCATTTTTTGATGTCAGGACATGTTTGAATGCAAAGTGAAGACCAAGTTGCTACAAATTTGTTGAATCACTGGCAAATGTTCTTGGCCCCCCGCTCTTGGCCCATGCCTGTCTGAGGTAGTATCTCCATCCTTTTGGCCCTCACAGCATACAGCGCAGCCCTGCAAACGCGAGTCGCTTTGATGGGTTCATATGATGCGACCGACAGGATAGCTGAGATTTGGCCACGTTTCCAGCAGATCTTGCGGCAAATCCTGGGACAGATGCAGGAAGCAAAGGCCTTGGTGGATGCCACTGGCTTTCCATTGCTGCCACCTATGGAGGTGATACAAATCTGGCAGGAGATGATCTTTTCCATGCCTTCAAAAAGTCTGCAAGACTTGGCCGAGGAAATTCTGGAACATGCACAAGGAGCCTATTATGCCACAGAGGATTTCTATTTTTCAAGGCTACGTCCAAGGCTGCTGGAAGGATGTGGAGCAGTTTGTGATATTTCCTTGCAAACAGAGGGGTCACCAACCTTTTGGGTTCCTGAATATTTGGCGGATGTTGACACTTGGCAATCCAAAATTTTGGGCTTGTTATTTTGTTGTATGTAATGAGAAGTTTGCGGTTGCAGCGAGGCTCAATTGATTTTCTTTCCAGAATCAGCTCCCGAATCATCCTTGCAAGAAAGATGACCTTACTGGATGGTCACCATCAGCGTGGCAAGGAAGTCAGGTCTGGGTCAATCAATGCTTCCATTTTTCTGTAGCTGCATTCAGGTCTATTCATCCTCATCCATCCACGATTACCCTTGTTGGTTGCACAACTTATTGAATTTATCATGAGTCCAGGGGTGTTGAGAGCGCCCACCAAGGATTGCCCCGCCATCACTGGCAATCGTGTGGCGGGTCAATCGGCACGGCTTCAGCCACCATTGCGTTCCGTGCCCTATGTGTTCAAGGCTGAGTGACCAAACATGTGCTGAGTAAGTGTTATATAACGCCTGGCTTTCGACTGGTTCACCTTTCCGATCTGATATACCGAACAAGATCTATCACAAGTATTCACAAGTGGCATATTATTGCGTGAAGTGGAAGCAAAGACAGCAATGACCACCCCAGAAAGCCAACATCGGGACCACCGATGGGATTGATAAAGCGACTAGTCATCACAAATGTTGCAAGAGACCCCAACCAAAATGTTTGCTAAGTTTGTTGTTTTGATGAGCCACCTTCGCGGTTCACGCTATGTTAATTTATCGTATCTCCAGGATGACTTTCAGCGTGGAGGGGTGACCTTTCTTCCTCGCTACGAACTCGCAACAGTTCATAGCTGGGAGCGACGTTGCAAGCAATGGAGCAAGGATGGCGTGGGACTGGGAACCGGACAACATTTTGGGAAAGATTAACATATCCTGTGACAAACTATGAGAAGAAAAAGCGAAGGAGGCACATACAATGGAAATACAAGCCAGCAACTCAAACACCAAAAGATAATCAAAATCTGTGCGTTCAAGGGGTCAAACCATAGGCCAGTACCTTCAGGCTCCCTTTCATGGCACAGTTCAGTGTGCTATGCATGTGGGTGCTTATGATGATCGTGACCATTACAGGTTTTTGCAGTGAGTGGCACTGCAATCCAGCAGTAATAACTGCACCCACTAAACCTCCTCATTAATCCTCATTTTGTTTTTTTCCACTAGGTCTTGTTTTTCAGCCACTGAAGGCCTATCCTTATCATTTCTCGTTGCCCAACAGGATTCCGTGGAGGATCTGATGAACCTCTTCCGTTTCTACCAGGGTCCAGAGCCGTTGCGATGGCCTCGATTTGACGACTTCGTGGCCTATGACTCGGAAGAACTGAACTCCACCGCACGCTTCGTGGCGTCTCTGAGAGATGCGCTTCCTTTGCTCGAGGATGCCATGGGAGGTTCGGCCGGGTTCGGCTTTGGCTTTGGGCAGCAGAATCCACATTTTGAAGAGGCAGTTTCTGATACGAGATTTGTAGTTCGATCTCGAGGTTTGTGGCCTGAATTCACTTATTGGCTTTGTTTTTTTAATCATAGGAAGCCAGCAAGCCCACACCAACTGACAGGTCACTGGCTTGTCTTGGGTTCCTTGTCGCCTTGGATCGAAGCCATTTTGCTGGAGTATGGTGTGGCGTCACGGGTCTCCACCTTGGAATATGCCAATCTGTCCTCGTGCCCCGATCGCCATCCCAAGATCACCAACCTCCTGCCAGAGGAGCCGACCAAAATTAGAATGCAAAAATGGATGATTCATATCTCTCATATCTGCGCAACGTGCACAAACGCCGTGGTGAACCATCACCACCACCACCACCCCCCTCGTCGTCCGGAGTCGTCGGCGTCGTCGTCGTCCTCATCCTCATCCTCATCATCATCATCATCATCATCATCTCATCTTCATTTTCACCTTCATATTCGTCAATTACATGGCGCATGTCATCAGAAGAATACATCACCTCAAATATCACTGGCAGGGTTGAAGACCGACGTTTGACACGCGCAGATTGATTGACAATCTATATGATGCACACCCTTTATCATTGAGCGCGTAGAGGTGCCATCATGATTGAACCTGGACAGATACAAAGCAGCTTTCGGGATCAAAAGAAGTGCTCCTGTTTGCTTTTTGCATCTCAAGAATTTCAGCCCGGAATGTTGCAAAACGGCGCTTGTTTTAATGACATACTCCTGTGACAAGGCTACATCATGATTCTTGGATCCAGGACTTCAATCAAGGTTATCTCAGTGCTGAGCGATTTGATGGCTTTGCCGCCTGGCAATCCATTAAGCTAAGTGACGTAAAAGTGTCAGATGTGACACCTTGTACAACTCTCCAAATGTCAGTTGCCACTATCCTGGCTATCAGTTTGGTGCTGGATACCATATGACTCATATAACCCCTTGTAGCGGATCTGAGGTACAATGGTCCTCAGTGGAGCACAGTGGTCTGGGGATGTATGGCGATGAGATCAACCCATGGGGTGATCGTCAAGCCGTGGCACAGCTCTGGTGTCGTGGCCGGGCCAAGGCCTGGTTCTTCTTTGGCCCTGGGCCCGAAGGTCCCGGTGGTTCGGTGATGGGGAGGAAACTGCACAACGAGAACCGATGCTTGGTGCAATGCTTGGGGCGTTGGGAAACATTTTCTCAGGTTTTTCTCGGATGGAAATGTAACTTGTCACATACCACACGTGAACTCATCAAAGCTGCTATGACACAGGCAGGGCGGCCCTTCTGCAGAAGCTGCCCGTTTGTTTCAAAACAAACGAAACTGTTGGTGACGAGTCCTTTTTGTAGCCGGATTAGAAGGTCAAGAGTCGAGAAACAACAGCCAAACATGGTGAAAAACACTCTAGATTGAAGACATTCATAACTAGCAATGCCTTTGCGAGGATCCGGTCGACACTCGGGAAGTCCTTTCGACGAGCCGCTTTACTGGAATGCTGGTCGTGACTATGGCCGTGAAGCTTTGGGCCGCTTGATGTGACTAGGTGCATTTCAGAGCCTTCTAATTTGTGCCAAAACGCCAAGGATACAAGGGAACACCCTGAGGAACACCGTAAGGAACACTCTGAAATCACAATGTCCGCTAGCTACATAACTGCATCGATTTGAAGCCTTGAGGAAACAATGATTCACATTTTCGGCCCGGCTCTCGCAAACCAGGTTGAATTGGAAATTGGTGCGGCCTGCCAATGGCACTTGGAATTTTCATATTTTTCAGCGACTTGAAAACACGAAAGAAGAAATCACTTTGCAGCACTCTGCTCTGCAAACGAACTGTCACGAGGCCGATTAAGCATTTGACATTGGCAATGGATGGTGCAAAATGAGTTTTCAGAGGTAGTCGAAGTTTCCAATAGGAAAATATGTGTCTTGCTCATTTTCTTTTTTGGACTTGTTGGTTCTTTGCCATAGTTATTTTCTTTACAAAGTTGTTCCCTGAAGTTTTTTCTTGAACCAGTTCTTCTTTTGGGTTGCCTTTTTTGCCAAGCTTTGTGTTTTGCCATTCCTTTTGTTTTCCTATTTCTTTTAGCAGATGTTCCTTAAAACTTCTTGTACAAAGATTGAGTATTGTATATATATATATATGTTCTTTGTATAAATTCGCATTTACCAGTAGTACCGCACAAGGCGGTGGCGGAAGTTTCAAAAATAGGAAACCTATAGGAGAGCTTGGTTGTTGTGAATGAGGGATGGCAGAGCGAAGCCACTGATGGACCGAAAGGTGCTTGAGGTCTCCTCTCTTTCTCTCTCTCTTTCTCTGACTATCTACTTACCTACCAGCCTATCTTCTATGTATCTATCTATCTATCGATCTTTCTATCTCTTTCTTTCTTTCATCTAATTACCTATCTACCTATCTACCTATCTATCTATCCATCTATCTATCTCTCTCTCTCTTTCATCTGTCTATCTGTCTAGCTGTCTACCTGTCTGACTATCTATCTATCTGTCTATCTATCTATCTATCTCTCCATCTATCGATCTATTGTTGTTGTAGTTGTAGTTGTTGTGGTTGGTGTTGGTGTTGTTGTTGTTGTTGTTGCTGCTGTTGCTGTTGCTGCTGTCGTCGAGGTTAGGGTAGTTAAGTTAGTGAGTTAAGTTAGTCAAGTTAGTTAAGTTAATCAGTGTCTACTTTTTCGACATCTTCACGTCAAAAAAGGCTCAAAACCCTCAGTTTTTTACACTTTTGACTTCGAAATGTGCTTCGTGCCACAAAGGCGTGCACTTTTTTGACACTTTTTCGACATCTGAACCTCCAAAAGTGGTCCGAGACCGTCAGCTTTTACACTTTTGACTTGGAAATGTGCTTCGCGCCACAACGGCGTGCACTTTTTCGACATCACAACTTCCAAAAGTGGTCCGGAGCTGAGGTGTTTTGTACATTTTGACTTGGAAATGTGCTTCGCGCCACAACGGCGTGCACTTTTTCGACATCTCAACTTCCAAAAGTGGTCCGAGACCTGGTGTTTTGTACATTTTGACTTCGAAATGTGCTTCGCGCCACAACGGCGTGCACTTTTTCGACATCTCAACTTCCAAAAGTGGTCCGGACCTGGTGTGTTTTGTACATTTTGACTTGGAAATGTGCTTCGCGCCACAACGGCGTGCACTTTTTCGACATCGCAACTTCCAAAAGTGGTCCGAGAATGGTGTGTTTTGTGCATTTTGACTTGGAAATGTGCTTCGCGCCACAACGGCGTGCATGTTTACATCTCAACTTCCAAAAGTGCTCCGAGACCCAGGTGTTTTGTACATTTTGACTTCGAAATGTGCTTCGCGCCACAACGGCGTGCAATTTTTCATCTCTCATCTGGCCAGCTGGCTCCGCACCCACCGCTTTAGCGAGCCTACTTTTCGACCCTCCGGAGCCCCAAATCATTGGAAAAACACAGTGTTTCGCGACTTTCTTACCTTTTCGCGCATCTGCATCTTCTTCTTCTGACCCTTTCTCTTCTACTCTTCTCTCTTCTAATCTTTCTCTTCTCTCTGCCTCTGCCCTGCTCTGCTTTTCATCTGTCCATATTGTCGGAAGTTTGACTT